>VDFB02031228.1:0-34225 GCA_007258455.2 Sequoia sempervirens | reverse complement strand
GACATCTAGGTTTTGGAAAACCTTGTTCTCCTCACTTGGAACTTAGTTGAACATAAGTTCAACAAATCATCTAGAAATAGATGAACAAACTAAAAGAGTAAACCAAGTGCTAGAAGATCTACTGAGAATGTATTGCATGGATCAACAATACAAGTGGGAATATTACCTACCATTGGTTGAATTTTCATATAATAATTCTTATCATTCTACAATAAAGATGGCTCCATTCAAGGTATTGTATGGTAGGAGATGTGAAACTCCTATAAGTTGGGATAAGCTAGAGGATAAGATAAGCCCAGGGAAAAAGATGTTATCAAAAATGGAAGAGCAAGTCAAACTTTTTAAGTAGAGGCTAGCTGAACCTAATGATAGGTAGAAAAGCTATGTAGATTCTAAATGGGTACCCAAAAATTTTGCAATAGGGGAAAAGGTGTTGTTGAGGGTTAAACCTCAAAAGAGTTCCATCAAGTTTGGAAAGTCATCCAAACTAGCTTTGTGCTACGTAGGTCCTTTCAAGGTTCTTAAGGAAGTAAACCCTGTCACTCATTGAATTGTGTTGCCACCAGCTCTTGCTAGGATGCACAATGTATTTCATGTCTCCTACCTTAAAAATTATATACCAAGGGATAACCATGTTATTTATTATAATGCTTTATAGGTACATGACCCAGGAATGGTAACAATTGAGCCTCTTAAGGTGATCGGAACACATAAGCTTCACTTACATAACAAAGAGGTCTTGTAATGCAAAGTATAGTGGGACTAGTATGTAGAAGATTCTACCAATTGGGAAGACTATGCTAAGATTAAGCAGAAGTTTCCTCGTGTATTACAAGCTATTTAGAGTTCTTGAAAAAGGCTATGCTCCTTTGATGGAAAAACAACATAAAACCTAGCTCTAAATGATCATGGAGTGATGAGGAATGCAATGGTGATTGTGGGTATTGCAATGGATGGAAAGTATGAGCTCAAAATGGTGCAACAATGGTGGATGAGTGCTTGGATGAATGCTTGGTTTCTTGAGTGCTAAAGTTGATTGCAATAGTGATGGATTGTTGGTTGATGCAAATGGGTGAAAATTCCACCATTTTTAGGGGAAGTTACTCTAAACAATGGAGGGCCCATATGAAGCCACGGTGGACAAGATCAAGGGCTAGGGTGAGTTGAGAACTCATAAGCCCTTACATCTTGACATGTGGTAGGTGAGGTGGCAAGGAGAGGTGAGGTGGAGGTACTACATAGTACCTAGGGATTTGGACAAGATCTCCTCATAAAGGAGGTCCTTGTCCACATGTAGGTGATGGGATATGTGAGGAATTAAAAATTCCTCAAATATTCACATGGGGATGAGAGAAGGAATTAAAAATTCCTTAAAATGCTTAGGGGGATTAAATGTGAATTAAAAATTCACATGGGGAAGGGGTTGCCTTCTCCAAAAGGATAAAGAATTTAATGAAGCTAACTTTGGACACATGCCATAAATGACATGGGGATTAGGTTGACCTAATCATGTGATTAAGGTTGTGCAAACATGAGATTAGGTAGGCCAATGAAGAATTAGGGACAAGTCGGTGATTGTGGAGGATGTGACCCTAATTATGATTAGGGGTATGCACATCCTAATAAAAAATTAATTAAATTAATTTGGATAAGAGAGAGTTATGGAGGATGGGAAAAGGAGAGAGAAAGAATGAATTTAAAAACTGATTTAAATTCATAAAGAGAAAAATGACTAAATTAAATAATTAGAGTATTTATTTAATTTAGAGAGGAAATGGGATAAGGTATTTAATTAATCTATTAAATACCTTAGGGAAATTAGAATGAGGGAAATATTAATTAAATAGTAAACTATTTAATTAATGCAGATGAAGGATGTAGAACAGAGGAATAAAAGGGGTGAATTTGACCACATAGGGGTGGTCAAATACAGGTTCCTACATTTTTTCCCTCTTCAAAATATTGTTAGAATAATAGTGTTTGTTGGTATGTGACGACTGATCATGCTATACTGTATAGCCCATGGTATACTGTACAGCCCGACCCCCTGTCCTTGCTAGGGTCCGGGGCCGGGCCGGGCCCCGGGCCGGGCTTTGAGGGCAGTAGCCCCCAAGAAAAAATTTCTTCCTACTTTTTCGCGTGATCACCGAAAAAGGGAAAAATCAATGAAAAATGAAAAATCCGATTTTGTAGAACCCAAAAATCTGGAAGCTTCTAAGCTTGTTAAAAAGGGGTTCAGATGGGTATTATTGTATGAGGAAAAATGTGATTAATCACAAGATTGTAATAGGTTTTACACTGGATAATAAAAGTATTGGATGGCTGTGGTTTGGTGGATGTAGCTTGGATTGGGTGAATCGCGTTAAATTCTCTATGTTATGATTTATTCTGTGTGTGTTTTAGTTTTTTTGTTTATTATTTAAATCTACATTTAATTGTTAGATATCTGCCATCTCTAACCCTAACAGTGTTTCAAAGAAAGATAAAATACAGATAGCTCAATGGAAGAAAGGGACTACCAGACAATGCCCTAGTGTCATGGGGAAAATCGAGTGCAGGAAAAGTTGTGTAGGTTGTCTAATCATAAGAAATGGAGGAGAATGCCCCATTGTCACAGGGAAGTGGGTAGGATGGAAGAATGGAGGAAAACGATAAGGTATGCCCCCTTGAGAGGGTAGATGGAGGAGAAAAAGGAGTCCTAGGAAATTTTTTGATATGGAGAAACAGAGGGTGCCACATGATAGAGCATGAAAAACCATGAAGAAGGGCTTTTGAACGAAGGAAAATAGACAAACAGGGTGCAAATGGCAGCCTACAAAAGAAAAGGGGGGAATGATTTAATACAAGGATAAATAAAGGGTAAAATTACTCAAAATTTAAAATGCTAAATAGGTGCAAAAGTTCAAAATTATAAATAGTAAATTTGAAATTTTACTATTTACCTTTTGCACACTTGGCAGTTGACTAGGCAAGAGAGAGAGAAAAAGAGTGACGAGGATGACTAACAGGTCGAGTAAGGATGAGGGATTTGTGGATGGCAAGCTCATCCACCGAGATGAGGAGCTATGCTAGTTTTACTATTATTGAGCGGTACCCCACCAAGTAGGATTCAAAATCTCGCTTTGTGATTTGATTTGAATTTTTATGCATAATTTAATATGGGGATCAGGTAGATTTAGGGTGCGGGTTCACCATGGATGGGACATTCACTTGTCCACAAGGAAAATTCACCTGTCCATGAGGATGAGTGAAGAAAGGGGTGAGAGCACACCACATAGGGGTGGATGCATTGGGGGAGGGGCAATTTCAAAATTGCCTCTCCGTGAAAAGGGGCGAGCATGCATGACATAGGAGAAAAATCGCCAGAGAGGGGTGATTGAAAAATTTCCTCTCCAAGCGGAAGGGCGGAGTCACACAACATAGGGGAAGATGTGTTGGGGATAGGAAAATGCGAATTCACTAGAATCAGGAAAGGGGAAAAAGCGATTTCACCAAAAAGGGAAACATGCGTGGTCAAATCCATCCATCGGGGGAAAAGGGCGAGGGCGAATTCACCACTCAGCAAGAGATGTAGGGGCGAATACAAAATTGTCCCTCAAGAGGAAAAGGTGAAGGAACCTTTTCCTTAGAGGGTAAAAATAAGTGAATTCATGCCTAGATAGGAAAGGAGTGGATTCACTGAAAAGTGAAAAAGGGGTGAGCATGCGAGCTGGATGGGCGAACGCATTGGGAAAGGGAGAAGGGAAAATTTTTGTTACATAGAGGAAAATTTTCCAAACCTAGGGCGAAGATGAAAATGGCAGAAAGGAAGTGAAATATGATGAAAATCTAACAAGCCATTCTGTATGGATGAAAAAATTTGAGTCATTATGGACATGAGAGAGACACTCAATAGTATTAGAGGTGACACGTGGGATGATGATGATCCATGACCATAGATCATTGGAACATGCAGGACTACTGCACACGTTGGGGCATCCCAACATTAGAGTGCATTGAGCATTCCTGACAACACTGATGGAGAGATGGAGCTTGGAGACATCGAAATTCCATCTCCCGACAAGGGAGATGATGATGACATTAGAGGATGTTTGGAGGATTTTGTGGCTACCTATCAAAGGTCATTTGATTAGTTGGGTCTGTACCCAACCATAGGAGGAGATTCTGTGGGTAGTGTTTGGAACAATGGAGTTGTTGGTTCAGGGGAGAGAGTTAGATTTGGATGCATGCTTGGGATTACGTCTGCCAACTCTACCATTATACCTTTACTGATTGGTCAGTGAGATCCTATTACCAGATAGGAGTGGACACTTCTAGAACCTCAAGATTATTGAGGTTGTCAAACACATTGTTGAGAGGAGAGAGGGGGAGTTTGCATGGGGAGCATGCGTACTAGCACAACTTTACAGGGATATGCATGTCATCTAATACATGCAAGCTTTGAGCATCACCCATGTGAAACTACTGTAGGTGTGGGTGTGGGAGCACATTAGTGTGGCCAGACTGAATATTTTGAATGCAGGGGCCAAAGATGAGATGCTTCCAATAGCATACTCATGGGGGACTAAGTATGGTATCTGACTGCACTATCATCTAGTGGGAGATTTGGAGGGATGGAGGTGGAGATTGGACACTTTGAGGGAGGATTAGATCATGTAGAGGCAATACATGGCTCAACAGTTTGTAGGATGGAAGGATGATGATAGGAGGTACATGGGTTATTTCTTTTATGTTTGTTATCTAATCGGACGAGATCCATTCATTGTTGAGTTGCAAAGACTTGACAAGGTGATGAGATAGTTTTGGATTTAGCAAGATATCCATGTAGGGCTAGTAGCACTATGGGGTGAGCCTATTATGGTTGACTATGCACGGTTGATGTGGGATTAGGTCGCACTAACATGGTACCCCTAGAGAGGAGGGCCGATAGATGCATGGATGATAGTGTGATACATAGCACAGTGGGAAGAGGGGAGGCTAGGACGGATCATGATAGTGCATCCGATTATAGGGGAATTGGGATATGGTTCAGATGATGAGAGGAGACTAGCTGCACAATAGAGGAGGAGAGGAAGCCGACAGGGGAGAGGAGGTGATGGAGACGTGGAGATGAAGGAGGCTAGAGGAGAGGGAGAGGTGAGAGGATAGGGGAAGGTGATGGAGGTGGATGCTCCAGATGTAGATCCACTGGCAATAGTACCTTATGTGCCATCACCACTTGAGGATCTCATGGTACTACTTACAGGGACCATGGCCCAACTGAGGATTGCAGAGAACATACTTAGATTCTAAGGAGGATAGAGATAGATTACAGGTAGAGATAGATAGTCTATAGAGGGAGGAAGATAGGGACTATGCAGCCCTGGCAGAGGAGGCATCGTGGAATGTACGGGAGAACCACATGGAGAGAGATGACCTCAGGAGATAGTTATCAGAGATGCAGAGGGGGAAGGAGGAGATGAGGAGGGAGAGGGATGAGCTAAGGAGGGGGAAAGATGAGCTCCAAGACAAGGCAGAGTGTGCAGAGGTGACAGTGGGGGATGGAGGGACTATGCTGGAGAGGGTAGAGGTAACAAAGGCACAGATGCAGGCCCTGTAGGGTGAGAGGGATTTGACAATGCAATAGATGTCCCAATTATAGGCATAGGTAGATCAAATGTGGATGGTGTACAAGGCATGGGAGAGTGAGAGGAGATACATCTTAGGACTATGGGACATATATGGGATTGAGAGGGATTTGGCCAGGGCTCAGGTAGCAGAGGAAAAAAATGCAAAGACAGAGGTGACCTATTATATGTTTTCATATCACTAGATAGTGTTGGATGTCACATAGAGAGTATCTCCCTATGTTAGATGTGTACCTCAGATGTGAACACTGTCACACTCAGGAGCCACACACATGCGTGGGTACAACTTCTATGATGCACCTCCTAGGGGCAGACTCTCCTCAGAGATTAGATGAGAGTAGCTCAGGATAGAGAGGATGGGGGGGCATGATCTTGATTTTGATAGGTGCAAGGTGGATGAGCAACATACAGAGACAAAGACTACAAATTCTTTGTATAGATTAGATATTCTTTCATTCATTGATTACTTTATTTGTTATTCTTTATTCATTTAGGATGCGTAGTCTCTATATTTGATTAGAGCTTTGTACCTATATATTATTTGATGGGTTTTGAGGGACATGATGGACATGTTTTTATGCTTTTATGATGGACTTATTATGGACTTGTTATGAACTTATTACAGATTATGATGGACATGATGGACATGATATTTGGATATTTATAGGATATAAAATGGACATTATTGACACTATGTGTTATTATGTGATGGAAGTTTATTTATGTGCATGTGTATGGATGTGATTTATTATGAGATATGCAGATGGTTATGATGATGATGATTACAATATATGCATGCATCTATGATGATTTATGTTTATGTCTATGTGGATGATATGGATTAAATCCATTATTCCTAACACATTGTGATGCAAGATGTGATGGATGATTTATGATTTTATATGCTATGGATATGAGACTAATGATCTATGATGTAGGTGGTGATGTATGTGTGTACACTGTATAATCAATTTTCTTTTAATTTTATGATGCATGTCAGGGATGTGTTATTATGACATGACTATGATATGAAAATGTAATGGGATGCAATGAATGAGAAATGTGGTGTATGCATATGTAATAATGTTATGGATGGATGAAATGAATGTAACATAACATAATGTATGTAATGAGATGGACTGATATGTTTAGAATAATAACTCTAAACAACCTAAAATGATAATGCAATGAAATTAAGATGCTTAGAATAGCCAATCTAGATTAATCTAAACAACTTAAAATGAACATGATAATGATAAATACAAAATGAAGTGAACCTAATATGTTGAGAATAACAAATCTATATTATTCGAAACAACTTAAGATGAATATGATTATGATAAATGAAAATGAGATGAAATGATATGCAATGAACTTAAGATGCTTAGAATAACCAGTCAATATTAATCTAAACAACTTAAAATGGACATGATTATTGGGATGAAATTGCAGTTTCTGTGTTTAATATGACATCGATTAAAATTAATGAATGGTTGGATTCACTTGTTTCTATGATGGGCATGATTATTGGGATGAAATTGTAATTTTAGTTTGCACATCACAGACTAGGGATTTGATAGTGGAGATGGCCTTGATACTGTTGATGTAATGATAAATGCAATCCTAAGTGAAGGATGAGTGTGATAATGTATCATGTATCAAGATGAGAAATGATGGGTGTGATACTACACCTACTAAAACTATAGGAATACTGAGAAGAAGAGAAGGTGAAAGATAAGTGCTTGCACAATTGAAACCACCAACCAAAGGCTAGGGAAAGGATGGAGGGGGATAAATGCAATGCAATGGGATGGTAAATGAAATGGAATCCTAATGCTATTTTTCCATTTTAGGAGCACTAATTTTTTCTATAGCACAAGACATGATATGCTAGGGTATGAGAAACCAAGACAGATTAGTGTCTAATGCATAAAACAAACACAACAGAAAAGAAGGCTATCCTAACACCCCAAAGCCCTTGAGATAGGTATTGGGATAACCACAAGTACGAAAGGATTCCCTAGCGTAACAAAATACCCCAAAGATCTTGGTGGGTACCACATGGGACAACCAAGAAGACAAACAAATAAAAGATCAAGATATGCCCCTATGTTTACTTGTCAAAGTGCACCATGATATGATGGATCGTGGCAACCCTGACAAGGTATAATAGGAAGCTAAAATGATAAGAAAAAAAAAAAGGAATCAAAAGATCACAATAAATCTAAAATGTCCTTTTCCATAGGATCAAAAGAGTGGATGGGATTGATGCAATTTGATTAGGAAGGATGCATCCTGCTAAGACCAAATATGGAGGATAAACTAGATGATCAACATGACTTAGGATATTCAAAACTAACTGGACCTCTTGACACTAACAGATTTTGTTTGTTAAGAACTAGCTAGGTAGGGACATACTTGATGACACGACATGACAACAAGACACACCCTAAAGACCTAGGGCCTTGGGGATTGATCAAATATTAGCCTTGCCTACGTGAAAGCGTAGAGCCCTCGTAGTTCAATAAAAAATTGATGATTGACCATGGATAAAAGTGGAAAGAGGAAAATGGAGACCATGATGGAAGACAAAGAAAAGAAAAAAAATGCATTGGGGGCTGATCAAATGATTGACCTTTCCTATGTGAAAGAGTAGGGGCAACGTAGTTCAACAAAAGGACAAAAGACAAGATGAGACCTAATGATGATTGAAACAATGAGATGATCCTAGATGAAGACACAAGATTGAAAAATGACACTAATGGACATATGACAGAGGCTCAGATTGGGATAAAAGCTCAGGATGGTGGATAGATGATGTGAATCATCCAATGCTCAACCAAAATATACCGAGTGACGGGTAAGTGGATGCAGATGAAAGGACTGGATGGATAGGACGTAGAGATGAGATGCAAGGATAGGATGGATGGAAGCATAAAGTAACTAGGACACAAGGTAAATAATGATTAATCCCTCTACAAATGGCACTTCTTACCAAATTTTCACCAAATGTACTTATCCAAGGCACCACGATAAGTGGTTTTCACCACAGGATGGATTTTTTCTCTTTACTATTTTTGAATTTTTGACTTTTTTGGAATTTTTTTTATATTTTTGATGATTTTTTACTTTTTGGTATTTTTCAAGATAGGATAACCCAACTGACTTAGGTATAAAACCTCTTCAGCTGCATGATGTTGATAGGATCCTCTAGGGGCTCCCCTTTAGGTGTAGCAAGCCTATATTCCCCAAAACCATATTTAGCTATGAAAACATAAGGACCTAGCCAATTTGCCTCAAAATATCATGTCTTCTCTTGATCTTGTTGGGTACATTGATTCTCCTTGAGGACTAGATCACCCACATTAAAATGGCAAGGATGAACTTTCTTGTTGTAGCTCCTCCTAAGATGATGTTGGTATGCTTGTAGATGATTGTAGGCCTTGATGAAATTTTCATCTAGGAGTTCAAGCTGACTTAAGCGTGCAACTCAGATGTCTTCATCACTAATGAGGTTCTTCAGAGATATTCGGAGTGAGGGGATCTCAACTTTGATCGACAAGATTGCATTGGAACCATATAAAATGGAATGTGGTGTGGCACCAATGGGAGTGTGAATGGATGTTTAGTAATCCCAAAAGGTGGGATGGAGATGGATATGCCAATCTCAACTAGTTTATTGACCACCTTTTTAAGGATCTTGATTAGGGTCTTGTTGGTTTCCTCCACTTGACCATTACCTTGTGGATCTAATAGGGCGTGGACCAACAATGTTGGTTGTGATATGTCTCATAAAGGTGTTTCATAAATTGATTTTTGAAGGGCTTTTCATTGTTACTGATGATGGTGGAAGGGATTCCATATTTGTAGAGAATATGGAAAAGGATAAACTTGGATATTTGAATACCCGTGATTTGGGAGAGTGGAATTGCTTTCACCCACTTGGTAAAGTACTCAGTGGTTGTGATGATGAAAGTATGGCTGTTGGAGGATGGAGGGTAAATCTTTCCAATCAAGTCAAAACCCCATTGAGAAAAAGGCCATGGTGCTATAATGGGCTGCAAATCTTGTGCAAAAGCATGGATTAAATTTGCATGTTGTTGAAAAGGTAGGAATTTCTTCACAAACTCACAAGAGTCATGCTCCATTGTAGCCAATAATAAATAACTTTGAGAATCCTTTTTGCTAAGGCCATTCCATTAGAATGGGCCCCATAGACACCACTATGTACATCATGTAATGCAGTGCGGGCTTCTAATTTGTTTAGACAACTAAGGAGAGTTCCATCATACCCACGATGATAAAGTGTATCTCCCACAATGGTATAGCGGGAAGTACGTTGGATAAAGGATTTTCATTGATTTTATGTAAGGTCAGGTGGGAGGATGTTATCATAGAGATAGATGTAAATGCCATGGTACTAGGGTGATTCAGGACCTACAATATCGCACACCATCTCACTATCAAGGACATCATATGTTAGGATTAAAATTTGTTCAACGAGGAACTCACAGTTTGTTTGATATTTGGGCATATCAATGAGGGAACATATTGTATCCATGGTGTTTGCTACTTTGTTCTAGACTTTGGGGATTTTATCAAATTGGATGAAGGTGAAATACTTCTTAAAGTAATCCACCATGCATTTGTAGGGTAACAACTTTTCATCCTTTGTCTGAAACTCATCATTGACCTATTTGATAATCAATTGGGAATCGCCAAAGACTCATAGATGGGTGATACTCCATTGGATGGTGATTCTAAGGTTGGTGATAAGAGCCTCATATTTTTCTATGTTGATGGTGCATGGAAATGATAATCTGAATGAATTTGGTATGTAGTCACCTTGAGGAGTGACAAATAATACACCTACACCAACTCCATTATGTGTGTATGACCCATCAAAATAGAGCATCCATGTATCTTCTATGACTGTAAAGACCTCTTCATCAGTAAACTCAGCTACTAAAGGATATACATCCACCAGAGGAGCATCGACCAACTGATTTGCTATGAATTGTCCCTTAATCACCTTGTGGTCCACATCCTCTATATTGAATTCACTCAGTAACATGACCCACTTGGCCATGCAGCTAGTCAAAGAAGTTCTGGACAATAGATACTTAAGTGGATCAACTTTTGATATTAGCTTCATAGGATGACTGAGCATGTAATGGCCAAGCTTTTGTGAACTGAAGACCATTTCCAAGCAATATTTTTCCATTGGAGAATATTTGAGTGCATAGCCCACTAACGTTTGACTGATGTAATAAATTGCATGTTCTTTAGAGGATTCATCATGTTATGCTAAAAATGCCCCTAGTGTAACCAATGTAGCTGAAATGTATAATAGAACTGGTTTACCTAGAATGGGAGGCATTAGGATGGGTGGATGAGCCAAGTACTCCTTAATTTTTTTGAAGCCTTTTTGACACTCTGGATCCCACTTGAAGGTGGTGTCTTTGCACAGGATATGTGTGAATGATTGAAAATTTTCAGCTAGCTGGGCTATGAACTATCTGATGGATTGTAGTTTCCCTTGAAGGCTTCTTAATTTCTTGAGATTACATGGTGGGGACATTTCCATTATTTCTTTGACCTTTTTGGATCTACCTCTATACCCCTTCTGGAGACTATGAAACCCAAAATATTTTCAGATGTAACCCTGAATACACACTTCTTTGGATTTAGATGTAGCTTATAATACTCTAACCACTCAAAGATTTTCTTCAAGATCATAGGATGCTCTTCTCTGGTCTTAGACTTTCCCAATAATTCATCAACATAATCTTCCATTATGAGATGAATGAGGTCATGGAAGATAATAGTCATGGCATGCTAATAGGTTTCCCCCACATTTTTGAGTCCAAAGGGCATGACATTGTAGTAGAAGGTGCCCCAAAGGGTGGTAAAGATAGTTTTATGTTGATATTTTTGTACAATTCTTATTTGATTATAGCCAAAGAAATGATCCATAAGGGATAGCATCTCATGCCCTACTATGAGGTCAACCAACATGTCAATTATCAAGATTGGGAAATCATCCTTAGGACAAGCTTTATTAAGATCCAAAAAAATTGTACAAATTTTGATGTTTCCATTTGGTTTGGCCATGGGCATTATGTTGGATATCCAGTCAGAATAGTCAATGGGTCTTATGAACCCAACCTCTAGTTTCTCCAACTCTTTCTTGACAAGTAAAGCCACCTGCAAGTGTATTTTCCTTAATTTTCGTTTAATAGGTTTGGCATCTAGATGGACATCCAAATGGTGTACCACCAAAGTAGGATCTAGACCTAGCATGTTTGAATAAGTCCATGTGAAATTGATAATTCCCTCTTTTAGCAGATTGACGATGATAGAATGCTTTTCATCTGACAATGATTTGGCTACGTATGTGATCTTAGGGTCTTCTTCTGTTCCCAGATTAACTTCTTGAGTTTCTTCAATCAAAATAGCAGACCATTTAGACAATTAAGTTCCAACAAGGGGAAGATGAACATCCCCATCCTCCAGTGCCTCATCAAGGTTTTCATTGTCGGATACACCCTTTATTTTGACTGTTGATGAGTCAGAAAGTGCCTCAGAGAGGTTTTCACTAGATGACCCTTTTTTATTATGTTTCTTTTTATTTTTTTGGTTAGGGTGTTCATCTTCCCCAAATCCCATGAGATGCACATAGGTTTCCACTAAAGGAAAGGTATTGATGGGTGCACTACCTCACAAGTCCCAATCAATGAGATCAGGATGGCGTAGGGAAAGTCTAATGGAAAAGACAAATAGGAAATTGAACATGGATGAGATATCTACGTCATTTTATGCAAGTATGATGGAATCTTCCTCGGGTATGTCCTCAAGGAAACCATTATCCACACTAATGTTATTGGAGGTACTAGTTGATGGTGCAAGACCCTTTTGCTTTATATCGTAGCCTAAGGCCAAATGTCTTGGTCACACAGGAGTATCAACAGGTTTCTATCTTCCTTGTTCTTCTACACTAAGGCCTCCCCCTTGATAATTATACTTTTTAGCCAACTTAGATTTGCATGAGGATAAGTCTCCTAGAAATATTCCTTAAGAGGGGGTGAAGGCTCAGGCTCTTCTCAGTATATCCATTGACTAATATCATCTTTTGGTTGATCTTTTCATGTCCCAGGAGATCAGAAGGTGCTAGACCCCACATTCTTAGAACTGAGTGTGATTGCATTCTCTTCTTCTTTTGGTATGGATTGAGAAGGTTGGCCATAGGTACAAGGTGATGGTGGCATGGTTGCCACATTTAAATTCATGCACATCTCATACTCACCACAACCTTTATCTATGATCTAGACCTTGGTGATTGTGGATTCAGATGTGGAATATGGATTGGATGATGTGGTGGATGATGGGTTGGAAGATGGATTGGAGGATGATGCTTGAGGTGCCCCCACTTCAACTCTCAGACAATAGTGAGAGTGAGGGAAGGAAGCTTCTAATGCATGACAATATTCAAAGGTTTGTGGATCAGCATGTATAGTTACTTCCATCCCATTGAATAGGAATTTCAGACATTGATGGTAGGTGGACAGGATGACCTACATAGCATGGATCCATGGGTGGATGAGAAGGAGATTGTATGGAAGGTACAAATAAAGGATGTGACACATGGTATATTATACAATAGGACTAGCTTGAATAGGAAGACAAATAATTCCTTCGGAGTCTCATTCTGCATTGTCATATGTTTGATGGTAATAACCTGGTTATTTAAGTCAACATGGATGTAGCCTACCTATTTTATGAACTTCAATGTACAAAGGTTGAGGTCACAACCATTATCTACCATGATCCATTTTACTTTATGGCTGGCTACGAGGACCTCAATGTGAAGGGGACAATTATGATTTGAGTCAATGGATGACATATCATTTTGAATAAATCCCAGTTGATTCGTGGATGACAAGTGTTGTACCAAGGCTTGAAATTAGGTAGGATATATATCATTTGGCACACAAGTATCTTGCAAAGCTTTAGTGAGGATTTCTTGATGAATAGGAGAACACTTAAGCAAATCCAAAATGGATATTTGGGTTAGAGTCTTTCCAAGGTGATCAAGGATATTGTATTGAGAGTTTACAGGAGCTATCTAGGTTGATGTGGAAGCTCTAGGAATGGTTATGCGGGTGCGATGAGTTGTGACAACATATTGTGGGTCTCTACCTTTAATGAAAATCATGGATACACTAGGCTCTACCTAGTTAATGCACATGACTATACCATCATAGTTATAGGGTACATTCTTCTAGCTAATGTTATTTGTGCTATTATTTTTTCTATTGTTATTGCTTGACCTAGGATTAGCATTGGACATACTAGCACCTTGATTGTGCTTCGAGAAAGCGTTTTGATATATCTGGAGTTGGGCATTAGATGATGTGGCCTAGTTTGCATCCACTTGGATATCACCTCAATCTATAAGATATTGGATGTATGTTTTGAGTCCTTGACACTTATTTGTGGAACACCCTTTAATTTTATGAAAATCACAATATTCGTTTTATCTATACCAGGTAGGCTTTAGTTTAGACTCATTGAAAGGCTTAGTCATAGGATAAGTGATTGGATAGTTCACTTGGAGGAGCCTATTGAAGATAAAAATTAAAGATTCTCCTATGGGAGTGAATGAGCATTTATTGTTCCCTTGACTTTGTTGATTGGACTGTTGGGGAGGGCATGCTACCCCTTGTGACACTGATATGACATTAGAAGCTGATGGTTGACTAGGGACATATTGCAACCTCTATGAGGTGTTAGCCACTTGGACATGCTTGGTGTCAATGACACCATCATTGACTGCATTCTTGTTCTTGTTCCAATAGTGGGACTTATCTCCAGATGACTAATCCTTATCTGGATTATAAATTTTGACCTGTCCCTTAGCAATGAGCACCCTTTCAATTATAGTACCTTTTTATATGACCTCTAAGAAGGTTGTGATACAATGAAGATTATGATTATGTGCCATGTCTAGATGGGTGTTTGCTACAAAAATAGTTACCATATCCTTCTCACCAAGGTGGGATTTCATTTAGCTTTCCAACGTGTGCCACCTTTGTAGGTAGCTGGCAAAGGTTTCTCCCTCATGTTGTTTTTCTTTCAGAAGGTTGAGGGTATCGATGTCCTCCAAATTAAAGAAGTGTGTAACAAGTTTCTCTAAAATATCTACAAAAGAAGAGATTGATCCCTTTGGAAGACCCATAAACCAATCTAGGCCACCCCCGTTAAACTCTTAGGAAATAACCATAAGAGATAATTGTCATTGTGCAAGACTTCTTGGCAGTGTGAGTAGAATTTCAGAAGGTGGTTCTTTGGGTCTTTAGTTCCTTTATATTTATCAAACTTTGGCATTTCAAAATGCTTAGGAAAAGGAACAAGTGAAATTTAGGGATCAAACAGATAGAGACAAATCTCATCGAACTTGAAAGACTTTCTGGAGGTCCCTGCTTGCAAGTCTTTCAACACAAATTTGATCTCTTCCCACTCCTTATTAACAAGTGTCGAAGGAGGATTGGTAAGATTGGATGGACTATATGGAGCATATTTTAGATATAATGTGGATGGAGTCAGGATGGTTTTATTGTATGATGGCGAAGGCTGCTATGAGGAGGTTTGTTGATATTGATTAGGATATGTGGATTGTGGATTGGCGTAAGATGGTTGGTTGGACAGTGGGGCTTGATAATATGGGGTGGAAGCTCCCTATTGATAGGAAGGAGGTGCTTGGTAATAAAATGTGGAAGCACCTTGCTGATATGAAGGGGGTGTTTGGTAATATGAAGAGGTGGAGGCACCCTGTTGGTACGATGGCTGCTGTTGGGAGTAATACGGATTGGAATCATAATTGTAAGCAATAATTGGTTGTTGGGAAGCCCATGGAGGCTATTACAGATTGGATTTTTGGTAATAAGGATTTGGTTATGATTGTTGGGGATTGGTGTAAGATGATTGTGGTTGGGATTGTTGAGGATTGTGATAGGTAGGTTTAGGATTGGATGGGGTAGCATATGTGGTATATGTGCTCAACGAGTGATACATGTATTGAGCAACAAGGTTGCTTAGCATTTGTGTTGGGACTTGTGTATGCAAAGGTGGTTGTTGGTAAGAGGGTGGTTGTTGATAAAGATTTCAATATGGAATTTGATGTTGTGGGACTTGTGGTTGATGAGGAGGTAACTAATAAGAAAAAGTTGGCTGGTGAGTAGGCACCTATGTTTGCTGAGGGATTTGTGATGGGACACCTTGTGATTGGTGTGGAGGTTGTTGCTAAGGTTATGACGTAACTTGCACTACTTTATGTGGGGGTTACGAAGGAATTTAGGTATGTTGTGATTGTTGCTGGTGAGGGGGTTGTGATAGTGTTGCCTATTGCAGGTTACCTTGAGGCTGATGTAAGGATGGGATATTGCCTTGAGGCAGTTGCTAAGATGTGAATGGAGGTGGTGGTAAATTAGACATAGGTGTAGATCTAGGAGGTGAAGGTGGTGCAACAAAAGGATTTCCCTTAGTATTCAATGGTGGTTGACCAGGTTGGTTAGGTGGAAGAGGTGGTGCAGATGGTATGGGAGTTGAGCTTTGTGTGATGTTCATGGGTGGTAGAGCGGGGACACTTTTTGGCATACCAAAAGAAATGGGATCATTGGGATAAGGGCCTTGAGGAATATTTGGTTTAGGTGCCCCCATAATCAAAATTGGAGCATGAGGAGGGTGTATGACTTGACAGAGCACAACATTTTCAAACCTAGGTTGATACCAACCCTCTTGTGGTGGACCCTTGGAATTGTTGAATTACTCTATGAATTTTGAGGATTTTGTGACACCAGGGGTGTAAGAGGTGTGATGTTGACATACTTGGATAAATCAAACCCTGATGGTTGCTTGATGCCCTTCATGAGAAAAGTGGTGAGGATCTTATCCCCACGCTCATTAAGGAGAAAATTAGTCATTTGTACATTGATAGGATTGTTGAGATATTCGTCCACTGTGACCTCAGGTTGGTTGACCATGCTCTCATTAGTAGGAGGAAAAGTGGTATGGACCTCAACGTTGGATTGTGATGAGCCACCATTGGTGGGATCCTAAGGAATGTGAGGTTGGATACCTTGAGCCTATTGTTTTTCCATCAGTTTCTTTGCTTGCAAAACTACCAAGATGAACTAGGGTTGATGGTATGCTCTAAGATGCACTTAAATTAATGACCTAGGTGATGACTAAAGGATTGATTTGGATAAAATGACAGATTGATTGATTAGATGATTGGATGTTTGATGCAATTAGATTGGACGAGATTGATAGATGGGATGAGACAATTAATAAGATTAGATGATCAGTTAGATTGGATGATGAGGTTGATTCTAAACCAAGTTCAGAGGTTAAACTAGATGACGTATGATGCTGACGATCAGATTAGATAATGAAAAGGATGATTACAACACTGAATCTACCTCAAGATGAAATTAGACTGATTGGGCACCACATGATTACTGACTCAAGATGGATAACAACCCTAAGTAAGTGTAAAGGATGACAATCAAGATCAGACACCTAAGTCAACTTAGATAAAAACCTCTAAAACGAAGTCTAGGGGATTGGGGTTGATGAATCGATGATAGATATGCAATATAGGGATGTTATAAGATGCACTTATATGATTTGATCAATGGATGGATGACTTTTGGAAAATGCAAATGGACTAAAATGACAATTACAGGTAAATAGATGATGATTAAAAAATTTCAATCATGGCAAAGGACTTGGAAAATGACAGGCTTTTAGTGGCTAGAAGGATTCACTCTCTGGATTTTGTATGGGAAGTGCATATGCCTCTTCAGGTAACAAATTTTCATATTCAAGTCCAACAAACACACCTCTGTGTTGGGAAACCTTGCCTATATCTAGGACTCAAACTGGCATGTCTGGGGACACAAAAGAAAGGGATGGACTCAGGATACAAATTCGCGTATCTAGGGGATGGATCACCTAAACGTACAATAGGATCACCTCTATGGAGATCAAGATTACTTGAATCCTCATAGCACCAAAGGGGAACAAGTGGAAATGATTTGCAAAATCACCTAACGGGGATAATAAATTCACCTGTCTTGAACTATACGGATTGGGTCAAAATTTCCTATTGAGGGACAACAGGTTCTCCTATTTCTTAAATGGTACAGACACAAGCGAAAATGCTTAAAATAGGATCACTTATCAGACAAATGGATTCACCTAAGTCTAGGACTATATAGACGAACATGACATAGGATGACATGGAATCTCCCTTGTGGATAACAAGTTCACCTATTCTAGGGGTGTATAGATGGGAAAAGACTCAGACAAAACACAGGATCACCCCTGTGGATAGCAGGTTCACCCAAGGAGGAGACAAAATTTCCTATTTTAGGGGAATAGGCAGAATCGAAGAATAATAGTTGGATGCAAAATTGCTTAAGGGTTGGGAATACTTTCCTATCCAAGGAATAGGCAGACATAGGGTAGCTTAAGAAAGGGACCCACAAGAAAATTCACCTCTGAAAAAGAAAAACTCGCCCAAAGGGATAACCTAGATTGGAATCAGACACAAAATCACCCCTTGACAGGGCAAGATCGCCTATCCACAACACAAATTCACCTCTGTGAGAAGAAAATTCACCACTAAGGGTAGGGGAAGACTACAAAAAAGGACCAAAAACATGAAAAACACCGAGCAAAAAGGCTGGACTGACTCAACTAAAAATAAACACTGGTATTGCACAATGAAGACACATTAGGCAGCACAATCCTAAAATTAGTATTGAAGGTTTGCAAAATTGATGTAGGCCCACCACTTTGAGTGAACAACCCAAGGTTAATACTCTATGATACCAAGGTGGTTCTCTAGATCATCCTTTCTCATGAGGGCAGATAGCTAGCGATTTAGTGGCACAAGGTCGTCAACAGACGCCACGGGCTCACCTTCACACTTTCTCTTAGAGACTATCATAGTCCACCATGAGGATTTCTATCTCAACCCAAGGGAGTATGTGGTGAGTAACTTCGGGGTACGGTATGCATCCCCTACACTACACCAAGCTGTGGCTAAAACATGAGTCTCTATCTAGGTTGTACAGGCTATCTCATGCATCCTTGATATACACTAGGTATGTGAGGCACAACCGTGAACACCAGCCTGTCACAAGTGTGGATCAAGAGCCCCAATGAGGTAATGGAAACTTAGACCAACCCTGAACGTCTTATTTAGGTATCTCCCTAGCTTCAACGCTTTGCTAAACATGACGTGACTAGATTGGGGTACAACTTTAGTTCTCCCCCCTTTATATACCCCGCCAGTAACATGTTGTTGGGATTGTCCCCCGGGTGATGCAATACTAGGAAGGTCCCACCAAGGGAAGAAGATACTAGACGCTTCGGCTGGTCCCCAGGCTCGCATGTAGCGCAAGGAGAGAGCTTAGACACACTAGTACCTCCTAGGTAGACTGGATTGGACTAGAACAAGCTATGATTTCTCATCACCTAGGATCACAAAAAGGTGCAAGGGGAGTGGATACATCAAAAACTTTCTCCCAAGCACAAAAAACAATGTAAATTGACCCTTTAATTAAGCTACGTGTGCCAAGATTAGTATGAAAAATAGACAATAGACAGAGCTAATCTAGGGGTCTTCGACTGATTGTCCTATAGAAATAAGTCAATAGTCTAGTACCACTAGTCTTGGACAAATGAGGGACAATTGTTGTGCAAATCATTAGTAAAAATCGCACACTCATAGAAAGACAAGTTAGCGGATTAGTACCCGAAATCAAAACCAATTTGAATGCTTAGATCAAAAAATTAAAGATTTGAGAATACCTCAAAATTTCCTCTGTGTTAGATGAACTTGCATGTGTTTGTTGATCAAGATCGTCTGTTCTGATGGAGGGGCGAAGTCACACTCGCATGTTCAAGTAGATGGGAAAATTTGAAGTCACATATTGTGGGGAAAGAGCAAAGTCGCAATTACCTCTATAACTAATTCAATCTCGCTTGTTCCCAGAGAATCTCCAACGGATATGTCTCTATACCAATAAATCCCACCTTTTGCTTCAAGTTCACCTCTTTTCAGGAAAGGGAAAAATTGTGTTCGCCTTTGTCGACTGCAGTTTCGCCTCTATAATTGGCGAGTTCACCCATCGAGGCAGATTAACCCTTGCATGTAGAAATTCAAACCTACAAAATTCAAACAACAACAAACAATAAAATGTAGAACCATGACGTGGGTCCCACCGGGCATGCCATAAATGTGTGTGAGTGAATTTGACCTACTAAAATGCAAAAACTAACTAATGCAAAAAATCAAAATCACAAGAAAAACACTCAAGATTGGCCTAAGATGAACTCAAACAAAATGCAAGAAACATGGAACCTTTTACCTTGTTGAGTTGGTTGCTTTTTTTGGCCCTTTGATCGTTCAAATGTGTGCTCCTTTGATGGGAAAATAGCATAAAACCTAACTCTAAATGATCATGGAGTGATGAGGAATGCAATGGTGATTGTGGGTATTGCAATGGATGCAAAGTATGAGCTCAAAATGGTGCAGCAATGGTGGATGAGTGCTTGGATGAATGCTTGGTTGCTTGAGTGCTAAAGTTGATTGCAATAGTGATGGATTGTTGGTTGATGCAAATGGGGGAAATTCCACCATTTTTTAGGGGAAGTTCCTCTAAGCAATGGAGGGCCTAGATGAAGCCACGGTGGACAAGATCAAGGGCTATGGTGAGTTGAGAACTCATAAGCCCTTACATCTTGACATGTGGTAGGTGAGGTGGCAAGGAGAGGTGAGGTGGAGGTACTACATAGTACCTAGGGATTTGGACAAAATCTCCTCATAAAGGAGGTCCTTGTCCACATGTGGGTGATGGGATATGTGAGGAATTGAAAATTCCTCAAATATTCATATGGGGATGAGAGAAGCAATTCAAAATTCCTTAAAATCTAGGGGGTTTAAATTTGAATTAAAAATTCACATGGGGAAGGGGTTGCCTTCTCCAAAAGAAGAAAGCATTTAATGAAGCTGACTTTGGACACATGCCATAAATGACATGGGGATTAGGTTGACCTAATCATGTGATTAAGGTTGTGAAAACATGAGATTAGGCAAGCTAATGAAGAATTAGGGACAAGTGGGGGATTATGGAGGATGTGACCCTAATTATGATTATGGGTGTGCACATCCTAATCATAGATTAATTAAATTAATATGGAATAGAAATAATTATGGAGGATGGGACACAAAGAGAGAAAGAATGAATTTAAATTCATAAAGAGAAAATGACTAAATTAAATAATTAGAGTATTTATTTAATTTAGAGAGGAAAGGGGGTAAGGTATTTAATTGATCTATTAAATACCTTAGGGACATTAGAATGAGGGAAATATTAATTAAATAGTAAACTATTTAATTAATGCAGATGAAGGATGCATAACAAAGGAATAAAAGGAGTGAATTTGACCACATAGGGGTGGTCAAATTAAAGTGCCTACAATGTGCTTTTGGAGATATAAATAATTAATGTTTGGTTCAATTTAATGATATATGATGATTCTGATTGTGAAATACATGATGCAAATGAATGCATTTGTTTTGGCTAACTATTGTTTCAATGTACTAAGTTGGGTGCAAGAATAGAATCAAGCCTCTAGAAGAGAGGGGAAGTATCACTCAAGAGAAGAACTTGGTCTGGTTACCCTTAATAAGACCTAAACTGAGCTTTCACACACTCACTTCTAGTTTTGTTGAATCGGGTCAATTTCTTGGGAAGTAGTAAGTTACCTTTTTGGTCTTGTTTGAGTACGATTAGAAGAAGTTAGGGTTTTATTTATGAACATTCTTGGTTTGAGGGTTAAAAGTGTTGATTCTCTTTGTGATGCGATAATTCTTCTTTATGTTTCTAAATTTAATTGATAGGATATATATACATCATGTATATATATGTATGTGTTAACCAATAAATTCATACACATGAGTAAATATGAACATGAGTATATGTAGATAGACGTATCTACGAATACTCATGGATGGATTACCCATATGTATGGGAATATCGATCGAACAAAGTGACATATATATACACACTTCATGTATATATGTTGATCAATAAGATTGTGAATGTATGTGTTTAAATATTGAGGCATGATATATATAATAACATATGCGTATGTATTGGCGTGTGTCCATACTAGTATATTAATATATATAATATACATATGTATATATATACACATGCATCAATATATGAAATATGAGAATATGTATGTATATTCAGATATCGAATAAAGTATTTTATAAACTTATAAAGTTGAGATATATATATATACATATATACATATATACATATATACATATATATACATATTTTGTTATGTATATATATATTATATAAATTAAATATATGTGTAAATGATTTCAAATATTGTTGAATTATATATCAAGTGCAAAGAATATTACACACATCACATTCTATGTAGAATGTGAATCAAAGACATAAATTATATAGCACAATATTAAAGGAATAACTTTTAAACATGAAGCAACACATAAAATTATGCAATGCTTAAAGTATTTAAAATGCTAAGTTAAGTGAAATATTGGCAGCATTGAATATAGCACATGGTATTAAATACAAACCAATGTGAAATTCATAACAATTATGACTTAGTCAAACATGAAGGAAAAGAGGAAAAGCAACATACAAGAAACATAGAACTGGTCTATTGCAAGAGTTTTACCTTTGGTATCCTTGTGATGTGCAACACGATGCTTGGGTTCATGACATGGATTAACCACCTCCTATGGATCTTGGATCTTGTATAAATCTAGCAGTTGTATTGGGAATTGGTAGGCCAATCTTTTGTTGCAATGAAAACCACCTATGCAACAATTGGTATTAGAGTCAAGGTCACAACTTCAAACCCCTCACTTGCGCTAGGATGGATTGTTGTAGGAGTTTCTCCCTTGGTCTCCTTTTGTTGTGCAATGTGGTGCTTGGGTTCGTGACATGGCTTAACTACCTCTTGTGGATCTTGGATCTTGTATAAATTTGGTGATTGTATTAGGAATTGACATGTCAATCCTTTGGTGCAATGAAAACCGCCTGTGCAACATGGTCTTTAGAAAATAGTGACCCAAAAATAGGGCATGTGATATTTTTGGTGGCGCCAACTTATGAATAGTTCAAACCATTTAGAAGTCTAAACCGCAATATGAATTCCAACATATGAAGCCAAATGAAATATGGGAAATGGTCAAATGAGAAGCTGGCCAAATAATTCAACTTGTAGAGGAAATTAACCTTGTATTCTCTATTGTTATTCTTGTTGTCCATTTGAGTGGGAAACTCATTCTTCAATATGAAATCTAGTCGTGTATGTGTTTACTGTGCAATGATTTTAGCAGCCACCTTTTCTTTATCTTGTTGAGTCGAACCTTTTGGATTGAGAAGTGTCATCTTTGATAGCTTGTTTTTAGCCTTCATCTACTCACATTTGTGTATAAATAGAGGAGTTTTCTCCTTCATTTGGAATGCATTATGCACATTTGATGCTTATTTTTTGAGTTGAGAGTTGTGAGAGGTTTTTGAGAGTAATATTTTGGTGAAGTGGAAGACAAATAGTTGGGATTTACTTGCTGATTTGGGAAGGCTAAGCTAGGAAACCAGTTTGGTCAATTGGATCATTGCATAAACAGGCATGCTAAATTCTACTCTTTTATACTTTATTTGTATTCGAAGAGATTGTTGTAAGGAAGATAAGGTAGTGTAACAAATTCCTACACTAACCTTGAGAGGAGAATAATGCAAAAATTTTATAGATCTTTAATAGTTAAAAAAGCTTAAACATAAATAAACACAAATATCATGCATACCACAACACAATGATTTATGTGGGGAAAACCCTTTTGGGAGAAAAAACCCACACTCCAAAAGTTACCCAATGTATTTGTGAAAATAAAAGATTATCCTACTCTAACAGAGCAAATTCTCAAAATGTATCAGTGACCAAAGAGACTAGGACACCTCAAGATTAGCCAAAGAGTGAGAAGAATGGAACCTTCTAGAATTAGGAAAATGGACAAAGGAAAAAAACGTTTCAGCGAGAAATAATACAAACGATTTCACCTTCCTTGACGTGTGTTGATGTCTCTTTGATTGGCCCTTGCTTGGAATGATTTGTGTGCTCCTTAGATGATTGCTTGAGTAACTAAATGCAAGATTAGATGTGCAAAGTGATTAAAAGAGATGGATAAATGATGGCAAAGGATTGAGAATGCAAATTGGCAGCATGTAGTTATGAAATGGCTAAGTGTTCCAAAATTCCCTTAAGGAGGGGGTATTTATAGGAGAATTTAAATTCTCTAGAGAATTCAACCCAGTTTGAGATAAATCAAGGGGCCCAAGATGAGGAAGGAGGGCTATGGTGGGTTGAGAACCCACAAGCCCTCACATCTTGACATGTGGAGAGTGAAGTGGACAAGGGGATATGAGGTGTGAGTGAGGTGTCAAGAAGGTACATGAGGTGGAGGAAGGACATGCACCTTGGGGAGTGAGGAGATTTCCTCAAAAAGGGATTCCTTGTCCCCAAGTGGGAGTGAAAGGGACATTTGAGGAATTTTGGAATTCCTCAAAAATCTACATGGAAAAAGGAAAGGTGGTTAGGGATATAAATGTGAATTAAAAATTCACATTCCTAGGATGATCTAGAGGGTAAAAGGTGGGCTCCAAAAAGGTGGGACTTGGTCACATGTGGAGATGGTGACAAGTCCAAGGTTCTAGAAGCCTTGGAAGGACAAAATGTGAATTAAAAATTCACATGGGGAGGAGAGAGACATGGGATGAATAAAAAGGAATTAAAAATTCCTTGGGGGATGGGGAGAGTTGACTAAGGTACTAATTAGGTTTAACTAATTAGTAATTAGAGGATTATTAGGGGTTAATGTGGATTAAGAAATAGCTTTTGAAGTTGGAGGATGTGACACATCCTAATAATCAAGATTAGGCAATAGTACATTCTTAATGAAGAGATTAAGAAGAGATGTATTAGAGTTAAGATGCAAAGTGGTGAGAAATTAAATAAATGTATTATTTATTTAATTTATTTGATAAGGAGGATTGAGGAGGGTATTAAAAGGTATTTGAGAATTAAAGATATTAATTAAATACTAGTAATATTGCTTAGTGCTTTCAGACAGAGGATGTTTAGGCAGTGATAAATTTGGATAATTAAATTGTCAAATTTGGATGTCTCTAGTATTATTTAAAATAAAAAGATTACAATATACTTGAAGAGAAAGCTTCTTACAACAATATCACCACTAGATATCAAGAGACAACATGACCACTATCAGACTCTTTGAATACACCACCATCTACATACAACCCAACCTCTTATAACAAGATTTTTGGAACCTTCTAGAATTAAGTTTTGAGAATTACATTTTCATTGACATGTTAGCAAGAAAGAATCTTGACGTGTTAGCAGGAAAAAACCTTGACGTGTCAACAAGAAAACCTTGATGTGTTAACAAAAAAAGAAAATTTTGCATGAGCAGTCACACAATACCAACATACATCCTATCAATAAATCATATATAATGGCAAGGTTGAGACACATTTTTCTCAACAAATCTCCCACTTGTCGAAAACCTTGCAAGGAAAAAGGAAGGGTGTCATCATCATCTCTAATTGTTAGGGGCCGAAAGACCCATAGTCTTTGAACACCATCTGAAATTCTCTATGCTCATAGGCTTAGTTAAAGAATCAACAACATTCATCAAATTTTCTACCTTAACCAGCTTCACCATGCCATCTTCGACCATATCTCTAACAAAATGATATTGTACATCAATGTGATTGGTCCTAGCATGAAACATTGGGTTCTTGGCTAGACATATCGCACTCTAACTGTCACAATAAATTGTCATTGCACCTTGTTTTATCCCAATATTTGAACACGGTCTCTTAAGCCAAATGGCTTCTTTACAAGCATGAGTAGTTGCCATATACTCTACTTCAATAGTGGACAACACAACCACAACTCGTCACTTACTCATCCAACTAATTGCACCACCAAATAAAGTAAGCACATAAGCACTAGTGGATCTTCTGCTATCAACATCACTTGCCTAGTCTGAATCCACATAACCATGAATATCAAGGAAAATCTCATCTTCATTCATATTACTATGATAACATAAGGAATAATCTAAGGTACCGTGCAAATATTTGAAGACTCTTTTAACTACATCATGGGAAATGAACTCTACCAGGATTAGACATATATCTGGAAAGAATTCCCATTTCTTGGGAAATGTATAGTCTAGTACAAACCATCGCATATATCAAACTTCCAACTGCACTCTGGTAAGGCACTCTGCTCATGTCTTCCATCTTTGATGGAGATGTTGGACAATCTGAAATAAATAAATTTCTTCCAACTGAAATAGGAACACACAATGGTCTACAATCCTACATATCAAAACTCCGTAAAATTGAGTTGACATACTTGCTTTGGCCAAGCCATAGCTTTCTGTTCAATCTATCTCTTTTAATTTCCATCCCAATAATATGTTTAGCAGCACCAAGATCTTTCATTTAAAATTTAATAGCAAGTTGAGACTTTAGTTCTAAAATCATACCTTTCCGTCTACCAATAAATAACATATAATCAAAATATAACACAATAAATAGGAAACAATCACCATCAATATTATAATAAATAAAATGATCTAATTTAGAATGCTCAAATCCCAAACTCAACACATATGTATCAAATTTTTGGTACCACATCCTAGGACGCTATTTTAATCCATACAAATATTTCTTCAATTTGCAAACCAACTTACTTTTATCTTTCACCACATAGTGCTCTGGCTGTGTCATATAAATATCCTCCTCCAAATCACCATGAAGGAAATAAATTTTCACATCCATTTGCTCAACCTATAAATCATAAGCAACAACAATAGAAAGAAAAAATCTAATGGATGCCATTTTTGAAACAATATAAAATATCTCGCCATAATCAACACCCTCAACTTGAGAGTGAACTTTCACAACCAACCTTGCTTTGTATTTCTCAATACCTCCATCTAAACCAATATTTGTCTTGAATACCCATATACAACCAACAAGTTTTCATCCTTCAGGCAATGGTACAAGATCCCATGTATCATTCTTTTTCAAAGATTCCATTTCTTCATCCATAGCAATCTTATAGGATTCTGCATCATTCATACCTTGTTCCTCTTCTATGGATATGGGTTCATTTATGTTAGTATTCAAAGAAAAAATACATCTCCAATCATCAAGTGGATACATTTCAGGTGATTTTCTATGCCTTGTAGACCTACAAACAAGATAAGTTGGGGGTTCTTCCTCCTCTTCTGAAGACCTAGAGCTATATGAGCTCTCCTCAACTTCTTTTCTATCCTTGGGCCTTGACTCAACTTTCTTAGGTGTAGAAGGAAATTGAATCTCATCTTCTTATTTACTTTGTTCTGGCTACAATGTAATAGAAGAAGGCTTAGTTTCTCTAAAGATAACACTTCTACTATGTATTACCTTATGTGCAAAAGGATCCCAAAGCTTGTATCCTTTCACACCATAACTATATCTTCATAACTATATCCGATGAAGATACATTTCATAGCCTTGTTCTCCAACTTCGTTCTCTTCTTCTTTGACACATGTGCATATGCCTTGCAACCAAAAACTCTAAGATGTCTTAATAAAGGCTTGCAACCCGACCATGCCTCTATAGGCATCTTATCAACAAGAGCTGATGTAGGAGACCTGTTAATCAAGTAACATGTAGTGGCAACAACTTCAACCCAAAACCTTTGTTCTAGGCTAGCACCACTCAACATACTCCTAGCCTTCTCCATCAGCTTCTTGTTCATTCTTTCTATGACTCCATTATGTTGTGGAGAATACAGAGTTGTCTTTTGTCTATGAATACCACAATGTTTACAAAATATATCAAAGTCATTAGAGAAAAATTCACCACCATTATCAGTATTCAAACATTTTATTTTCTTTCTACTCTGTAACTCAACCATTGCTTTAAATTCTTTAAATCGACTAAAAACTTTAGATTTACTCTTTACAAAATATACCCATGTCCTTCTACTATAATCATCAATAAATTAAACATAATATGTGGATTTACCAATTGAAAGAACATCTACAGGACCAAATACATCATAATGAATAAGATCCAATACACCACAAGATTTATGAGAACTCGAGTAAAAATAGACATGGTTTTGTTTTCCATAAATGCAATACTCACAGAAATTGAATTCAATATTACAATCAGATAAACCTTCAAAAAGGTTTTTATTTTTCAAGGTCCTTAGATCCATTTCTCCAATGTGTCCAAGTCCCTGGTGCCATAACATAGTTTTCTCTATAGGCAACTTTGTCTCAAAAGAAAGAGCACCCTTGGGTACCCAAAATCGATGACCATCTACTGAAGGTGAAACCCTCACTTCTTCTATAGACTTTATTTTCACATGAGTACTATTGTACTCAACAATGCATGCATCAAGCTTATTCAATGTCCCATATTTGACACCTCTAGCAATCACTATAGAACCTCTAACCATCTTGCATCCTGTATTAGAAAATACTACTTGCACACTCACATCTATTAGTTTGCTCATAGCTAACAAATTTCATGCTAATCCAGGGATACACAACACACCATTAATCCTTTTTATTCTACCATCAAGAAACCTGATTTTAACTTTACCATAGCCAACATTTCCTAAATGAGAATCATCACCCAAGTACACCTTACCTCCATCAAATTATTCATATTCACAAAACTAATCTCTATTAAAGGTCATATGAAAAGATGCACCTGATTCAATTAACCATGCATCATTACCTGCATAGGTTGCCAAAGGTGCAATGAATGTGTCACCATCTTCCTTCTCAAACTTAGAATCATAGTAAAATTTCTTCTTTTCATTCGTTACGAACATTTCTAGGTTTACCACAGTTCCAACAAATAACTTTGGACTTTCTAAGAGATTTAAATCTCCCCTTGGAATTGGATTTGTCACACTTCTCATTCTTCTTGCCTATTTCCTTAGGTCTTCCACGAACATTTAGGGCCTCCTTGGTATTGATGGATACCTTCCTCCTCATCTCTTTAGAAAGAAAAGAACCCACCACATCTTCAATCTTTAATATAATAGAAGTAATCCCAATAGCCATAACAAGAGAATCCCATGAATCAAGCAAAGAAAATTTAAGCAAGATCTAACATTTCTCCTCCTCATCCATTTTGAAAAAAATCGATTCAAATTGAGCCACCAACATAGTGAATGTTTGTGATTCTTCCACCCTCTTCCATTCTCAAGGAATACAACTTCTTCCTCAAGAAAATATTGTTCACTAAAGATTTGGCAGGCTGATACATCTCACCAAGTTTCTTCCATAGTTTATGTGCAGAGGTCTCTTCATGGACATTAATTAAAATAGAGTCTGGAAGAACAATCTGATTAAACCCTTGGATTTACCATCCATAACATCATATTGAGTAGCTTGAGTAGGATCTGCAGGCCTTGAAACATTCTCATCAACAACATTCCACAGATCTCAATCTATCAATAGATCCTCCATCCTTAGCTTCCACATCTCAAAATTATTTCCAAAAAAAATCTCCACCTCTATTCTCGCTGATGAACTTGCCATTTGAAAATTCCTACAACAAGATCACAAAGTGCCTTCTACACAAGCTCCCACTCAAATTTGGATTAGTTCAAAAAACCCAACAACCCACAACTGAAACCAAAGGTGATCATGCTCTGATACCACTTGTAAGGAAGATAGGGTAGTGGAACAACTTCCCACACTAACCTTGAGAGGAGAATAATGCAAAACTTTTATAGATATTTAATAGTTACATAAACTTAAACACAAATATCATGCATACCACAACACAATGATTTACGTGGGGAAAACCCTTATGGGAGAAAAACCCCACTCCAAAAGCTACCCAATATATTATTTAGAAATAAAAAGTTTACAATATACTTGTAGAGCAAGCTTCTCACAGGAGTATCACCACCAGAGATCAAGAGACAACTCGACCGCTATCAGACTCTTAGAATACACCACTGTCTACATACATCCCACCCGCTTATAACAAGCTTTTTGGAACCTTCTAGAATTAGGTTTTTAGAAGGTCATTTTTTATTTTACGTGTTAATAGAAAAACCTTGACGTGTCAATAGGAAAAAATCTTGATGTGCCAACGAGAAAAAAGCTTGACGTGTCAGCGGGAAAAAACCTTGACGTGTCAGTAGGAAAACCTTAACGTGTTAATGAAAATAAAAAATTGGGGCATTGCCCCAAACCCCATGTCTTATTACGAGTGTACAATATTTTCATGATCAATCACCACATACCAACATGCATCCTATAAATAAATCATATATAATTGCAAGGTTGAGACACATTTTCCCAACAATTGTGTTACATTGTTTGCTTTGTTTGGGGAATATAATTGAATGCTTATTAGGGAAAGGTCATTCTCTTATTAATGTGATAATGAAAGACTCTTGATAGTCTAGGGATCTTATTTTTTCGAGTGTATGTATTTATTCCATATTAAGGAATGGGTGATCATGGAGGGTTTAATATATTATACTATGATAGAGCTTATATAGAAAATGATTATCTTAGTTGAGTCATAGAATTACTTAGATGAAGTTTCATAGTAAACATAAGAGGTAATAGGTTATTCCTAGGGTTATATTAATCCATGGGAAAGGGAATAGCCTATGCATAGAATATGAATGGTAAAAAAAAATCAAGCTAGGAAGGTGGGTGAGCGTGTGATGTCCATTTTGAATTAGGGGTGATGAATACTTTGGCTAAAGTAGTGTATTTTGCCACTATTTACACTATCAATTCACTGTGATCCAACTTTGTACATACTAGGTAGGTAATGTCATATGATAGGTTGTAGCCATTGTGTGACAATTCTAGATATGTAGGACACAACACCAAGCTTAGGAAAGGTGATTATTATTATGAGGTTACAAACCAATCTCTTTGTCGAAGGGTAGGGCCATCTTACCAAGTTGGTAGATGTGTAGGGACTACAGTTAGTCCTTGGTTGGTGGAAAAGTGCTTGAGTGATGCTTCTCCTCATTGATTCACAACCAAGATTTGATGGAGGGAACTTGGACCATTCATATATTTATTGCCAGTAAGCTCAATGGAGCCTTGTATGTGTTTTGTATCCATTATGATGGAAAGATTGTAAAAGATAAATATTATCATGTTATCATGAAATCATGTACTATGAAATCTATAAATTGGAAAGTTATAATATACTCTGATATAATGTAATGGGAAATTTTGGAAATATTTTTTTTCAAATGTGCATGTTATCTTTATGTTTAAAAAGAAAAATTTTATTGCTCATGATGGTTAGATGCTTAAACTATTTGCTTGAGGTTAAACATAGGAAATTTACTGTATAGAAAAAATGGTCATGTTACAGGTACACTACACTTGTGCATTGATTATCACTTGCTTAACAAGACAATGATAAAGAATAAGTATCCATTAATGCACATTGACAATCTCTTTGATCAGATGCGAGGAACAATGATGTTTTCAAAAATTGATCTGTGGTCAAGATATCATCAATTGAGGATCAAGGATGAAGACATATTCAAAATAGCCTTCAAAACTAGGTATGGTCATTTCAAGTTCACAATCCTACCTTTTGATCTAACAAATGCGCTTGCAACATTCATGAACTTGATGAGTAATGTATTCAAAGACTACTTAGACAAGTTTTTGTTGGTCTTCTTGGATGATATTCTTATCTACTACAAGAATGAAGAACATCTCCAACATCTAAGGATTGTTCTCCAACATTTACGAAAGCATAAGCTATATGGAAAACTCTAAAAATGTACCTTCTTTCAAAAGGAAGTGCAGTATTTGGGTCATGTGATTTTATTTGATGGGATTGCAGTTGATCCAACAAAAAATAAAGTAGTGCTTGAATGGCCAGTGCCAAAGAATGTTCTGGAGGTTAAAATATTTATGGGTTTGGCTGCTTATTATCAAAAGTTTGTAGCAAACTTTTCTAGAATAGCTTTTCCCATTACTTCATTACAGATAAAAGGGAAGAAGTTTGAATGGTCAAAGAAATGTCAAGTGGAATTTGACTGACTCAAGGAGAAGTTAACTACAACTCCAATTTTGAAAGTACCAGATCCTAATGGTGATTTTATTGTCATCACAAATGCTTCAGGAGAAGGTTTGGGTGGAGTATTGATGCAAGATGGGTGAGTTATACCCTATGATTCTAGGAAGTTGAAGCCCTATGAGAAAAACTATGCTTCACATGATTTACAATTCGTAGCAATTGTGCATGCATTACAAATGTGGAGACACTATCTATTGGGGAAAACTTTTCAACTGAAGACCAATCAACATGGTCTGAAGTATTTGTTTACCCAACCGAATTTAAATGCATATAAAAGGAGATGGATGGAATTGATATCTAATTATGATTTTAATATCAACTATATCAAGGAAAAGGACAAATGAGTTGTAGATGTGCCCTAAGTCATAGAAGAGATATCTCCTCAATGATATCAATTCAAACTGATTTCAAGGGTCAAGTGTTACAGAAATCCAAGGGTGACAAGTATTATGAACGAGTCAAGAAAGAACTCATGGAAAATCCATAAGACCCAAGGTATGAAGGATTCTAATTTAAACTTGATGGTTTATTAAGGTTTAAGGGAAGAATCTATGTGCCTGACTTTGAAGAATTAAGCAATATTGTATGGAAAGAAGTTCATACTGAACCTTATTCTAGACATCTTGGAGTAACTAAGTTATTGGTTGATCTTAAGCTATTGTATTTATGGAAAGGAATGAAAGGAGATGCTACAAGATTTGTAGCAAGTTGCTTAGAATTTCAAAGGGTGAAGGCCAAACATCATCACCCTGCAAGAATTTTGTATCCTCATGAAGTTCTAGAAAGAAAATGGGAAGTCATTAGTATGGATTTTGTGAAGGTCTTCCAATTTCAAGGAATAAACATAATGCCATTTTAGTAGTAATGGATAATCTTACGAAGGTTACTCATTTTATACCAGGGAATCTAATAGATGGAGCCTTGTTATAGCTTGAAAGTTTGTTCAAGAGGTATTTAGATTACATGGAATTCCTGAGAAGATTATTTCTAATAGGGATGCTCATGTGACATCTAGGTTTTGGAAAACCTTATTTTCTTCACTTGGGACATAGTTGAACATAAGTTCAACATATCATCTAGAAACTGATGGAAAAAAAATGAAAGGGTGAACCAAGTGTTAGAGTATCTATTGAGGATGTATTGCATGGATTAATAATACAAGTGGGAAGATTACCTACCATTGGTGGAATTTGTGTATAACAACTCTAATCATTCTGCAATTAAGATGGATCCATTTGAAGCATTGTATGGCAAGAAGTGTCAAACTCCTATAAGTTGGATAAGCTAGAGGATAGGATAAGCCTTGGACTAGAAATGATATCTAAAATGGAGGAGCAAGTTGGTATAATCAAGGAAAGGCTAGCAAAAGCTAATGATAGGAAAAAAATTATGTAGATTCAAAGCGGGTGCCCAGACATTTCTTGGTAGGATAAAAGGTTTTGTTAAGATTTAAACCTCACAAGAGTTCTGTAAATTTTGGAAAGTCATCCAAACTAGCTCCAGATTTCATAGGTAATTTTGAGGTTCTCAAAGAAGTTAACCTTGCAACTTACCGAATTGCTTTGCCACTAGCTCTTACCAAGATGCATAATGTCTTTCATGTGTCGTACCTTAAGAAGTGCATGCTAGGGGATAATCATGTTATTGATTGGAATGCTTTACAGGTATATGAACCAAGAGTGGCAACAATTGAGCCTCTCAGAGTACTCAAAATGCATAGGCTTCACCTATGAAATAGAGAGGTTATGCAATGCAAGGTTGAGTGAGATCATATACAAAAGATTCTACCACATGGGAAGACTATGCTGAGATGATGTAAAAGTTTCCTCATGTTTTTCTAGACTTTGAAAACTCTTAAAAAAATGATGTTATGTTTTATGTTACACACTTAAGACCATTGGGGGCGATGATTCATAATGGGGGGAATATGTTACACCCCATTGTGTTATTACGTATTTATTGTTACTTTTATGAGTAAAAATGCTTTAATATATGATTATGTTTTGTATATTTTGATAGAAAATATGATGAATGAATGTGCAATGCAATATGATACTTTAAATGATTTGAAGATGAAAATATTTGATGCATATGAATGTAATGCTATTGGATAACTACTATTGTGATGCACTAAGTTGGATGCAGGAAAAGAATGGAGCCTCTGCAAAAGAGGAGGAGTATCAATCAGGAGAGAGCTTGGTTTGGTAACCCTTAATGTGCCTATTTGAGCTATCACACACTCACATCCTAGTTTGGTCAAGTTGAGTTAAGTTAGTTCGACAATTGGTAAG
>VDFB02031226.1:0-20584 GCA_007258455.2 Sequoia sempervirens | reverse complement strand
TGATCCCTGGTATCATGATATATACACCTAATTATGAATAGGAGTTCTCTCCAGTGATATAACCACAACCCTTAAAAGAACATTTTTCAAGAAGTCATCATGTTTTATCATCCTAGGAGATAACCTATATCATAGGAATATTGAGGGAACCCTGTTACAATTCCTTAACACTGAGGAAGCTTTGACTGCTTTAACCGAGGTACACAATGGAATTTATGGGTCACATTCAAGTGGTATGACATTGGCTAAGAAACTACTAAGGACTAGGTACTATTGGCCTACAATCGAGAAGGAAGCTCACAACTATGTCTGAAGATGCTTACAATGTCAAAAATATGGGGATCTCATCCATGCACTAGCTCAAGAGCTCCACTCGATCATCACACCTTGGCCCTTTTCACAATGGGAGCTCGATATCATTGGTAAAGTCACACCTACCTCATCTAGTGGACATAATTTCATCATCACCACCATAGAGTACTTCATGAAGTGGGTAGAAGCTATTCCCATGACCTATATTATAGGAAAGAATATATCCAAGTTCATCTTGAACTACCTACTTTGATGCTACGATGTCCCTCAAGCCATTATCTCAGATAATGGGACACCTTTCAAAAAATATGATGTTTGAAACTTATACCAAAAATTCAATATCCAACATCGCTTTTCCACTCCATACTACCCCTAAGGAAATGGCCAAGCATAAGCTACCAATAAGACCATCTTAAAAATCCTAAAGAAAATAGTCAATGACGCTAGTCGTGACTGGCACCTACAGCTGAATCCCGCCTTATGGGCCTACCAAACAACTATCTGCACACCAATAGGTGCCACCCCTTTCTCCCTGGTCTACAAATCATAATCAATCCTCCCTATTGAGATCAAGCTCCCATCCCTTAGAATCTCATTGCAAAACCTCATCACTAATGAAGAATATTGGGTATCATGGCTGAACGAGCTGGAAATACTGGATGAGCAGCACATGGATGCCTTAAACAATTTGTACGTCTACCAAAATTGTCTCAAGAAAAGCTACAATAAGAATATTAGGAGTCAGACCTTTCAAGTTGGAGAGCTTGTACTTAAGGAGAATAAAAAAATGTACCAAATCTAGTTAGCAAGGGCAAGTTTGAACCCAATTGTTTGGGACCCTTCATCATCATAGCGAGCTACAAATAAGAGCATATCAGCTATCAATGCTTGAAGGGGAACCTATACAAGAGCCCATGAATAGCTCCCATCTCAAAAAAAATTATGCCTAATCCCACAAGGTATAAATACAAAAATAAAAAAAATATCAAAAAATATAAAAATACAAAAAATTAGAAAAAGGATTGAAAATAGTAAAGAAAAAAAAATTGTCCTCTAGTGAAAACGACTTCGGTGGTGCTTTGGGTAGGTACCTTGGTGAAAACCTGGAAAATAGGTGCCTTGTGTAAATAAGAACTTTCCATCTACCATGATCTTTGTGGTTGGTTTTGCATCATCCATCCATCATGCTTCCATATCTCCATCCATCACCCATCTATGTCTGCATCATGGCTTGATCTTGTGTTCATATCATGATCCCTCCTAGTACTACTTGGCCCATTTCTAAGGTTAGTTTTTCCTACCTATATCCAAGTAGTCTATTGCATCACATTGGGGGCATGTTCTTATTGGATCAGATTCATGTGTATTCTTGAAGTCTTCCTGAAAATTAAAAAATCCAAAAACATTCATAAAATCATAAAATCCAAAAACATTTGAAAGGTCAATTAAAAAGTCAAAAAATAGAATCATCTTGTCGAACTATGGGTCTCAGAGCTCTAAAAATAGGCAAGGTTGATCTTTGATCATTCCCCGAGACACTTGGGTTAGTCCTTTAGGAGTCCATCACAATAATCTGGAAATCCATTTGTTCATATTTCATCAATAATCAAGTTTGTGTTAGTCAAACTACATGGTCTCTACATGTATAATGTAGGCAAGGCTAATATTTGATTAGCCCCCGAGGCCCCTAGGATAAGTCTTTAGGTTAATCTGTTGGTCAAAATCTCAAAAAACACCAAAAACATTAGAAATTTTGAAAATCAAAACATTTGCAAAACATCTTGAAAATACCAAAAACAACCTCAAAACATTTCAAACAATAAAAAACATCCAAATATTTGAAAAAATCCATCCACCCCATCTCATGATCACCCCCAATAAACATCACTCACAATAAATCAATCATCACCCTCAACCTTTAGTGAAACAGTCGAAAACAAGTCTAGCAGTTCAAAAGTAAAAACTCAAATGTCAAAGGTCTCAAGTCTAGGTCAGTAGGTAAACAAGTTGGTCAACTCTTGGTACTGATAGCTCATCATCCAGTCAATCCCAAATCATTTGATAACATCATGTCCTAGGATGCATCCTTCCTACAATGTACATCAACATCAGGCATCACTGTAGTTTAGTCTTGGCTATGGTATGAAGAACATTAGCTTGTTTGTTTACTTGATCTTTGTCTTTTGACTTATCTTATTGTGCTCATTTCTATGACCTCTTGATGATGTCTCAAACAAAGGGATTTAGAGAGAAAGGAATGGGGCAACAATTATTTTCTTTTATCTATTGTGCTTGTTGGATGTTCTTGTAATATAACCTTGGCCATACGTGCTCTGTTTGGTTTGTAGGGAGGGTGTTTTAGGTGTCTTGTTGACCACATAGGAAGGATTTCCTTTCTATGTTTTCGTATGAGATTTTTGAAATATCTAAATTGCATTCTAAATAGGGTTTCATATGCCAGGTATGAATAGGGGTACTCCTATCTGATTGTTGAGTCAAAGTCCATCACACTAGGTACAACGCCATCCTGGTTCTGTATACCTTGATGCATCGTGCTATGTGTATTATAAAACATAAGCTAAGTAAGTCCTTTTAAAATCCCAATTCCTGATAAGTAAAACATCATCATTGTTGGTGTTTAAATTTGCACCTCTGGACTACGGTTTTGAAACAGATAGCCATGCACAATAAAATTGCTCTTCAAATTAGGAGGGAAAGCTCCCTCTTGCTGATGGTGTGAAAGAAAGTAAACAAAGACTAAGTTTCCTATCTTTTTGATCAGCTAAGAGCACAAGGTTTATAAAACTCAAAGTTTCTTAGCTAAGATTTTTTTATTTAGAATTTTAACTACGACTAACTTATGCTAAAGGCGTTTCTATTTTCTCAAGTAAATGCAGAGCAAGAGAATATAGAAATGAACAAATTTTTATTCTCTAACAAAGTGCTTAGATAAAATCTTTTTCAACATACACCTACTTACTTTTGATGCGAGTTGAAATTAAGATCACGTAAGAAAAACGTGATTAACAAAAATCTGTGACATTATATTAAGGAAAAAGAGGCTCAAGAATTTATTTCTCAAATTTTTGGAACAAAGATTACACTAAACACATGCATGGAACAAGAACTTGTAGCTAAAGAGGCTTGCAAACTTGTTCTTGCACAAAGGGAACATCAATTACAACAACTACTTGCTGGCTAAAAGAGACTCAACAATTCAATATCATAAATATAATTGAACAACACTGAATAACAAATAGAAGGCACTATAGGCTCAATGTTTTGTTATCACTAGCATGGTTGAAAATAAATGAGCAAGACTACTCTTATTTATAGCCTAAGTAGAGGAGTAGGGAACCCTAAAATCTACTTGCTCTTACAACTAAGACTTGCTTAGCAAGTAAGCTTTATTTCTAAAACTAAAAGAAGATAACATCTAACACCTAAGAAAGTAGGAAAAGGAGGAAATGCCAACTATTACAATTTATCTTCTTTCTCTTCTTCAAAGAATGGATAAGAATTGTTCCAAGAATAGAAAGAAAGCGGAAAGAAATCTTCTAGATGAAAGTGACTTTAAATCTCAATCACATATGCTAAAAAGAAGGAAAATGTGTCCCAGTCAGGTGCATCTATACCATCAATAGAAAATTTGCGCTTTTCTAAGATATCCTCTCCATCTGCAGTTGATCTCAGGAAATTCAACCTCATTGGATGGTTTTTCAAACTTTGCTGACATCATGGAAATGTAACCCATTCTACCACCAACTGAATTGCTGCCATCACAGCTGCGATCAACATTCTGAAACTAAGTTTTCACTTCATCAATTCCAACATAGGAACCATCTTCAAGACTGTATCGAGAAGGAATCTCTACAACAAACTCACTGATGAAGAGAAGAGCTTCAATCGCCCTTTGTTTATAGGCAATAAACTCCTCAGATATCCTCTCGTAGGTTCTAATCTTGAAGAAATGACACTCTCTCCAAGTAATAATCTGCCTCTTCTGTTCTTTTGAAACCATTGAACCATAAGACGTATCAAAATTTTCAATGATGATTTCATGCCTTGGTTTCACTTCAGCCACTGACTGTTCAAACCCTTGAATACCTTGACCTAGCTCATGATAGTTTTCCCTTAGTTGAAACATCTATGCTAAAATCTCCTTTCCTCTGATGATGAAACTCTCGATCCACTCTTGAGTTTCCTTCCCACATATTACCAGTTCTCTCAACTAATGATGATCAGCTGGTGTCTCTAAAACCTAGTGTAGCAACTGAGTATCCCGTGAAGTTCCATGGACAAGGTTAAAAATATAAAGACTAAGTTGTTGTATTTCAGCCTTGAGGGCTGCTTTGTCTTCTCCATCCTTGAGCACTCTTTCTTGAAGGCTTTCAGACACAACTCTAAACAAACTGGCATCCACATGTCTGGTGTTTTTTCTGAGATTAGCCTTCACCATCATGAAGTCATCCATATCTACTATATCTTTGTTCTTATCTTTAGAAGGTGTAGCAGTCTCCATGATTATTTCACCATCAGGATTCCTCTCAAAGTGAACTTGCCTCTTTGCTTTCTTCTTAGGCTATTCCTGGTAGATGTTATCAAGGTCATCAAAATTCACCTGTTATGAAGGTCTTCTTACCCTTCCCAAGAAGCTTTCAAGCCAAGACACGGTAGTATATTTACTAACTTCCTTGGGAGGTACAATTGCAACTTCTTCATCTTCTTCAATATCTAGATCAACGTGAATTGGTGAAGACCTTGTCAATGGTATAGAATCATATGTTAAGGGTAGTTCTTATGTTTCCTTCTAAGGTATGGGCTCTTCTAGAGGAGATTTTGCTTCAACTGTTGGCTGCTCCTATATGACTATACCTGAGAAGTCTAACCTTCTTCTTACATTTTTAGTTGATAAGTTGCCCTTCACACCTTCTTGAGACTGACTTACACCTTTCTCTTTTGACTATGCTCTAGAAGAAGAAGGAAGTGATGATTGTGTCCTTGGTGGCTTTATTGCTCGAATGGATTTCTTCCTCTTGAGGACTAGGAAAATATTGCTATGTTCAAGGACTTGTCTTGTCCTTTCTTTAATAGAGAGGGACTCTTTGTTAGCCCAATTGACTTGATGAAAGGGATGATCTTCAATTTTCTTCTTACCGTACATTGGGAGAAGCACATGGGTGATCCCATAATAGTGGTTTACAATTTTTGGCCAAAATGGACACTGAAATTATTATTTTTAACTAAATCTTCACATTCAGGCACCTATAGCAGCTAAATCGTGAGGAATTTTAAGATGATGTAAACCAGAGTTTCCTCACATTTTGTTTGTAAATTCTAAAAATATTTTTTTCAAAATTTTTGGAATTAGATTGCACTTCTTTTTCCATCTCCCACGAAAATAGGCTTCTTTCAAAAAACAACATTTTTAAAAAGTGATGTACACCATATAACGCATAATTTTTTTTTCATGAAGGATAAAAATCTAATTCTTTCAAATTTAAATTTTTAACTTTGATATCTAGTGCTTCCACTTGGTTAGATATTTTTTTATTCAATATTCTTTAATCAAGTTTCGAAGTCAAACCAATTACAATTCAGACATAGCATGACTGTATAATGCATAACATTTTTTGTATATATTAGAATTCAATTTATTTATTTTTGTCGGATCAAGGACTTCAATATCTGGTGCACACATATTTTTCAATTTTTTTTTGATAATCTGCTATTTTTCCACATGTGTAGAACAAAGACCTTCATTTTTGATGAAAAACCTATGTTTAATAAAACTAAAAAACTAATACATAATAAAACCAAAACATATTAAAATTATATTTGTTGGATAGCTCATTTCAAGGACTACCTGATTCTAGTTGGGTTTCTGAAGAATCCACCATTTTCATTTTCAAACCAACCTTTGAAGCATAAAAAATTAGGTTTTGTTTGTGTCTAAGGGGGAGAATAAGGGTTTTGGGGGGTTTGAATGAACCCATAGGGGTTCGAGCAAACCCCTAGGGGTTCAGTCAAACTAGGGTTCATTCAAACCCTAGTTCGATTGAAGCACCCTAGTTACATGTATTTTGATTTCTTTTTAGGCGAAAAAAAATTGAATGGGTTTGCTCGACCCTAGTTCGACTGAACCCATTTTTGGTTTGTGCGAACCTTCAAGTTCGTACGAACCCCTAGAATCAATTTTTTTTCCATGGTGTCATTTTTTCTCAATTTTCCTTCATCAAATTATAAACCATTATTGTGGCTTCACCCACATCCTCATCATCATCTAATAACCCTTCGATATCGTCTGATAAGCAGTCTTTCATATGGTGAAGAGCGAGCCTATTGTAACTACGCCTCCACACCTCAAACGCATCAATGCAGTTAGCCCAAAAATCTTCAAGAGTGGGTAAATGAGTGTAGTTATTCTCAAGTCGGGCAACGTAGATGCGATGAGGGTCATATGATCATCTCTTGCTATAAGGCTTGAGACCATGTTTATCTAACTCATCTCTCATGGTCTAAGCATCTGTTGCTGATCTACATGTATGGATTCCCAACCCCAATGGAAAACTAAAGGCGGGTCTCCTTCTATTCCTCAAGACTATGTGAACATCATGCTCTTGCCTTAATAATTCCATGAAGATAACTTCTTCTGGGGTTAAGCCACAATAGTGGTTTACAATTTTTTTGAGGAAGGAATTTTTTTTTTTGTGTTTCCACAATGTCAAGGGGTTTGGTCGAACTCTATGGATTAAGCGAACCAGTTTGGGTGTTCGACCAAACCTCCAAGGATATGAATAAAAAAAAATATTTTATAGGGTTCGCTTGAATGGATGTTCAAGCAAACCCTTTGAAATAGGGCATAAAAAGTAAAAACAAACTGTCAATGTCACATTCTACGTATTTTGTGTTCAAATTGTGTATGCGGCGAACGGAGAACCTGAACATGAATGTAGCGAACTGTACGGGAAAAACGTGCATCAACCCGACCTCCATAGCCACAGTTCATCAACTCACAATTCATCAACCCAACCTCCATAGCTCACAGGTTGGTTAAATTCAAATTTTATAGATTTCAAAATGCATTTGTTTGAGAAATTTTTAAACCCTAAATGCAAAATGTTTCAAATTTGTAGATTTCAAATTGCATTTCTTTGTTTGAAATTGTATTTACATGAAAGTTTCTAAATCCTTTTCAACAAACACTATTTCTATCATGCTTTGATGAATGTTCATACCCTATTCCAAAGCTCCAATTTTGGCACGGGCAGGGAGTGTTTAATAAATGGCGTTGCAGTTGCTTGAAAGATTTTACAAACCCATTTCAAAACTCTGTCAAAAAATTAACATGCCTTGTCTATGCTTCCACGTTTTGCATACATTTCTACTAGGGCATCTCCAATTGCATTTTCTTTAATGTTTCTAAAGCCTTACCTGAACATAAAATAGATTTATTTGAGGCATTATATCAAATAATTCATGGTAATTTTTTTTGGTTATATTTGTTATTAAAATTATTGTTGATAACCATATATCTTTATAATTTTGTATAGGATGGATTATTTTTTTCAACCCACAATAATGAATTATTGGTAAATAAAAATGTGAACCATAATAGTGACTATTTCCCTCATTGAGGTTGATAAGTTATGTTAATGATTGTGGTATGAAAGTATAAATAAGAATATGATCCCTAATTGGTAATATTTATTAATGCACAACCTCTCTAATGTGTATAATTTTTTGAGGGATTTGAAACAATTAATCTAGAATCATTGATTAGAGCTAAACATATTATATTGTACACTCTAAAAAAACTTCAATTGGAACTTAGGTAATCTAAACTATTTATAAAAATGGGGAATTATAGTTATTCCCCTACAAGTTTTTATATTGGAAAATCCTTGCAATGAGGGTTATAGTTAACGATATGAAATTATAAATTGGTAAAAGGTATAAAGTGGTAATCAATTAGAATTAAAATGCAAACATTGGTGAAGGTTTATCTAATTATTTTTTATATATAGGACCTTTAGAAAAATGGGCCTCATTCATGGTGGATATGACACCAACAAAGAAAGCTAGGGAGCATGGTGATAATGATGTGAAAATGTCATACCTAGAGCTATGAAGTAGAATTAATATATTTTATATCTTAAAATCTTAATATAATTAGGTGCTTCTTACTATTTTGTATCACCTTAGATAGTTTAGAAATTCAACTTAAAATATAAATCCTTGTTAAAAGAGGTAGTGTTGAGTTGTGTACATGTCCCAACTTAGATAGTTTATAAATGATACCATTCTAAAATTATAACTTAGGGTGCATACAATGGAAACTTGGATAAAATTCTTCATATTTTTCCTTTGAGTCTTATGACATTACTCCAAAAATGGTTGGTTCTAAATGTATGAATCGAAGAATAAATTTAGAGGAAAGAAACTAGATTGTTTGAATGAAATGTATAATAAAATAGTTCTATTAGGATTAGAAGGAATGAAGGTATTATTAAATTTTCTATTTTACAACTCAAAAGAGAATAAAGAAAAGGGTGTGCCTTGTTTGTTGTTAATTTTTATTTAGTAAAAGTGAATGAGAACCATTCAAATGAAAATAAACCTCCATTACAAAAGTCTTAGGATGTCTTTCCTAGAATGAACTCCTCATGTTTCCTCCTAAATGGGTGTTTTATTTTTTAATAGAGTTCATGCATGAATTAGCCCCTATATCTAGAGATCCCTATCGAACAAACACTTCATATTTGCATGAATTAAAGGATTTCCTAAATGACATTTTAAAGAAAGGATTTATATGTTCTAGTGTCTTGTCATGGGATGCTCCAACTATTTTTATGAAAAAGAAAGATAAGACACTTTTCCAAGATGTCTTGATTATGTACATGTTCAATAAATAAACAATTAACATTAATATCCACCACCTAAAATAGATGACTTATTTTACTGATTGAGAGGGGTGGCCATATTTTAAAAAATAGGTCTAATATTCAATTACAATTAGCAAAGAATAAAGGAGGAATACATTCATAAAACTACATTTAGAATTAGGTATAGGACATAAAAATTATATGTTTGAGGCAATGCATATAAGACACCCATATACAAAATAGTACAAAAGAAAGAGAAAAAATGTAAAGAATGCACTTGTAACCTATACTTGCTCGAGCATTAAAATTTTGAAATTAAACATAAAGAATAATAGGATTTATAAATTAAATGCATGAGGCTATTATATAATATCAAAAAAGACTATTTTAAAGTTTAAATTTATATTTTAATTTTAGGGTAAATAATTTTGGTTGAATTTATGAATTAGAAATAGAAATTTTGAAAGGGCCCCACCCTTTTACAAAGACCAATAAAGAGACAAAAAATGATTAATCATATTGGCATGGAACAATAACAAGAAAAATATAGTTGTAAGTTATAAAAATAACATCCAATTAGAAATACTCCACCAATAGTGGCAATGTATCTAATAAATAGGGTCATTTTCCCAAAAACATTAGTAGATCTATCATTGAAGACAACTTGAATCCAAAATTCTTCAAGGAACTATATATTATTGTCAACCTTATCCTTTTCCATGAATGAACCTAGTTCCTTTGTAATGGAGTTTCCATTTTTAGTTTCCACACTTGAGACCAAAGGATTCTATAATCTTCTAAACTTGAACCTTCTTCATATTTTTAAATTATTAGAAGGAATACCAAGAGGTGAATGTTGCAATTCAAGAGAATGGTAGAGGCAATGAACTCCAACTAATCCATCTGTAACATTATTCTTGTCTCTACCAATCTCCTCTAAATTTCTCTTGACAAGACCTTCTAAATTAGTCATGTCTACAAGAGGACCAACCACCCCTCAATTATGCTCGAAGGGAGCCTCAACCAAATCCTAAGGTAAACAAGGCTCCATCTCATCCTTATGCATTTTTTTCAACCTTTCCTTCCTCTAAAATTCCTACACCTATAAAATACATAGCTATCTCCACATGACAACATGGTGAAAACACAAGAAAATCCTATAGAATGACATGTTGAACCCAAATAACCAAATTCAAAAATAATTTAATCTATAAGTATAAATAGTTTGATGGTATAAACTTTATACATATAAAAATATGATAAATGTATGACTATTTTTTTTCCAATCTATAAATTTTTGATGTGCTTGGCTATATAATTGAGATTATTCACTCATAATTTGTAATGATAAAAATTTAGTATGTATGAAAGAAATATTTTCGAGACATCAAGCTACCATTCTACATAACTCTCGTGGAAATAAGAATATTATTTTATTTTAACTAAAGAAATTGTGTGTACTCTATCTTGAAAATTACTAATTAATTTTAAATTATATACTTATAATTTAAAATAATACCATCCTTTGTAACATGGAATAGATAGGTTAATTAATGAAATAAAATATATTTTTATATTAAGAAAAAATTACAAATATATGGAACTCATACATTGAGAAATTGACTAAGACAACTCTGAATGAGAATTAAGATGCTCAAATAATAATTTATATACCTTCTTTCAATAATTAACATTAGAAATTAATACTTGGATCATATTGTATGATCACACTAGAAACCAACAATGAAAGATTGAGAGTCTCAACTAAGAATTCCACCTTATAGATAACATTCATACTAGAAGCCAACAACTAATGGCCAAATTTCATAAGTAAATTTCATGTGTTATATATCATGCCTTTGAGGGGTCCACAAGTACCATGAGCCTTTTGAAATCCTTCTCCATCTAAATGCATCCATTCCAAGACTATTGGGAGGTGGGTATACCAAGTTCCTTAATTTATTGTAGGAATTTAATCAAGAGTAGGACATTATGACTTTGGCATGTAAATTTAAATCTAAATGCACATCCAAAAAAATACAAATTCAATAACTAAATTTAATTCAAAAAGTGGCCCACCATCTATGGCCTTCTATAAAATTCTTGAAGATGTCATTCCCATAAATGATAAATTAAAAGTTAAGTTATGAATTCACCAAAATGACATGAAATTATCTTTCTAAGATGTCATATTTGCATAAATCCCTCAAAGAAATTTTTAACTAATTTTAAACACTCAAACAAATACATATATATGAATATACACTTCATTTATAAATTATTGGAATATATCAACCCATCACAATTAAATTCTTAGACATCATGCATAATATTTTTGATCTATTCACAAAGCCACCTAGGGTATCATAAAACTTGAGTAGGTGAATACCAATATGCATATCTAATGGTGGGGTAAATGGAGGGGGATTAAGAGTAAGTTCATATATATCTATTACTTATTTTTCAATCCAATATATTGGTTGGATAGGTTGCATTTGAATAGAAGGAGTGAAGCTAAGGTCTATTAAAATATGACTCACCATCTTCTCTATTCTTAGGATTTTGGAGTTTATCAAAATATCCTTTAACAATCTCAACCAATATTTGCTTCAACTTTCAAATCATCCACCCAATCCTTCCTGAAATATTCAATATGTGAAACATAATTATGAGGAAGATACCAATAATCCTTGAAATATCTTTTTGTATCAAAGGATAATATGGTTCTATAATTTTAAATTATTTCCAATTTTGAAATTTAAATACAAACAATAATCTATTTAATCGAGCAATAATTGTAATTTTAAGGCAACCATAAATTACTTGAATATTTTTAAGGTCTAGATCATTAGATTCTACTTACTTTAACTTAAATTTAAAAACAACATTAAAATCCACAAAACAAATTTCAAAGAGACAATAAATTATTACAATATTATTTAAAAATCTAATTGTAATGGAACATGTAATACCCCTATCTGTTTAGACTTATTAATCTCTATGTGTTAATGATACGTGATACTATGATGATACTATTAGGGTTTGATTTGGTTGGTTGTAGTTTGATGATGTTGTTATCCCTTTAGTGGACATAATCGGTTGATATGACATTATTAGTATGATTGATGATACTCTGTGTGTTGTTTGGATTATTTGTTTATTTAAATGATTTGTCATTAATGTTTATATGTCAATGTGATGATTTTATGGTGATGTTATTTAATTCAGTATTATTATATGATGCAATTGTTTAATAATTAGTTATGATGCAGTAGTTTAATATCATGATCAATTTGGTTAAAAATGTTAGCTCGTTATTGATATTATAATTGTTAGAATAGATTAGGTGAGAGGACAGTGTAGCATCACTCGTTCACGAGTGCCCTGTTACACTGCAATTCCTTCTCATGATAGGATGTTGATTTTATGTATATACATGTGCTATAGCGTTTATTTGGATGCAGGATTGCAGGAATAAGTCTTGATTCCACCTGCTTCGGTAGGACAGGGCAAGCAATAAATTAACCCAATGGGTAAAATGTTGAAAAAGGGAGTAGGCTTGGAAGTGTCCCCGTCCCAAGTCCATTGTCTATTGTGAGTCGTTGTGTTATGACTGAAGCTTTGTCTTTGTCTTGTATGTAGTTTCACTGTTGAGTATTTATTTTATTCTTGGTTAGTGTTTAATTAATTAATCGTATTTCATAAAATAATTAATTAATGTTGCCTTGTTATTTGATTTAATTGAGAGTTAGAAAAATGTTAAAGTTAAATATATTATAAATTAAAAGTGATTTAATTAATTAAAAATGCAAATAATTATAAATTAAATTAATATTGTTAAGAATAATTAGATATTATATTTTTTTATTAATATTAAATTGGAAAATTATGTGAGGATAATCTCTGAATTAAATAAATTATTTCAATTAAAATTTTAGATAAGTGTGAGCTTTTAAAAGCTGGAAAAGGACCAATAAGGAAAGAGGCTTTTTGGAAAAGAAAGCGGAAAAAGATTCATTGATTTTAATTAGTGATTTATTATTTTTATGAAGAGATTATTTTCACACACAGAAGTTTTGCTCTGTTGTTTTTAGATCTAGAAAAGAAAAATAAGAAAGATAGTTTTGGAGTTTTGAGGTTTTTTCTGGGTAAAATTATTGTGGTATTGGAGAGGAAAGATTGTTTGAAGAACGTTGAAGGCAGAGGATCGAGAAAAGAGAGCTGCAGGAGGAGATCGAGAGGAGGCTACAGAAAGGATTTTTCATCAGACGGAGGATTTCAGGTTCTTCTAAATTACTATTTCTTTTAGTTTACTGTTCTGTAAACATACCTTGTTTGTTGTGCTTCGTTTGAAAGTTAATTACTCCATGTTTGTGAAAGAGGATTCTGTAGTTGTAAATTAGTTGCTATAGACTTTTGAAGATTGTTCGTTGAAAACTATAGTAAAACCCTTTGAATATTCAATAAAATTTAGTTTTGAAACCATTGTCTTGAAAAGAAAATCATTTGTTTTTGTGGGTTAAACTTGTATAACCAGATTTAGATTGTCTGATATAAAATAAAATAAAATAAATGAATAAGAAAATCAAATCATCTGTAGAAAACTGTGGTAAAACCCTTCGAAATTTATTCAATAAAATCTGTTTCTGAAAATTACTGCTAGGAAGAAAATCATTATTTTATGGCTTGAATTTATTTGCCTAATTTGTTTTGTATTTGGTAGAAAAAATTTAATTGTTATGTTACTTATTTTTGTAAATTTTGCATAAATATATGTATTTTTATATACCTATATATATGTGTGTATCAGATAAATAAATAAAGATATACTTTATATAATCTACCTTCTTCTCCCTATGTACATTTCTTTGTGTACTGCGTGCCTTGTTGAATAAGAGATATATTTAATTGGTTAAGAGATACATTTAAAGAAATAAATAAATAAATTTTATGACTTTCGAATTTCGAAGTCTGAGCATGGTACGAATTATGATTTTAAATGCATTTCTTTTTGAAGTCATTCCGAACTTCATATCAAGAAATAATATTAAATATTTTATTAAAAAGCTATAAATATTACTAAATAAAATAAAAGTTTAAATTTCTGGTGTTGGGGGAAGGGGCGGACAGCTTTTGCCATACCATTCCCTGGCCCCCCCGTACTCCGCACAGCAGTGGCAACCGCCACTAGGCTGCGCATGCTGTACTGTGAGCCAGATGCTAGCCTCTCAGTTGGGGCTGCTCCCTTTGGGAGCAAAGACTACAAGCATAAGTTTTTATTTATTTATTTTTATTTAGTTTTATTTAATGCTTTATTTTATTAATATTTAATTTATATAAATATATATATATATTAATTAATATATATTTAATATATATTATTTTATATATATATATAGATATTTATCAAATTTAATTCAATTTTAAATGATTTAATATTCAAATGTGATTTAATTTGAATCTTGTTTTATAAAATACGTTTTTTTTTTTGTAAAAGGATTTTATTAATAAAATGAGTATTTATGTATTTATATATATATGACCAATTGTGGTTGCGAGGGAAGAAAATATAATTTTGAGAAAATTGCAATGATTAATGTAGTTGTGCGAATTTTTAATTGATTGTGTGCTTGGAATTAAATTGAATAGTTAAAGTTTTAAGGATATGATGTTATAATGTAATTGTGCGAATTTGAATTTAACAGTGTGTTTTGTTTTGGATTGAATAATCTCGTATTGTCGATTTATTTGTTTGATGAAATTTTGAGTTTGGAAATATTTCTTTATGGAGTTGTTCTTAAGTAATCATTTTCTGGGGGTTATTCGTTAAGTTGTTGTGGTATTCTCTTCTTGGTTTAAATGTGTCGTATGGGAAAACCCTAGGTTTACTTTACCTTGCGTAAGAGTTTAAGTTCTTGTTACAGGCTTCCAGAGATGGAATGCTTTTCTATTATGTTATGGTTTCTTTACTCTCCATGTTGGGCAAATGGGATTAAGGTCTATGTAAGTCTTCCAGATAAGTTCTCTAGAGTGGGATGTTTGGTGTGGAGGTTCTTTTGTGAATCGCCTTGATGTATTGTACTATGATGTTGTACCCGGTTTCCACGAACGGGGATTTGTGCCTCCTAGGAAGTAGGAGTGGGTAATGAGATTTGTACCTCCTTTGGAAGGAGTGTGAATTCGTATTGGTTTCCTCCAGTGTTTGGAGTGAGTATCCTTGTTTTGTTTCCTCCTTGGGTTGGAGAGTTTGTGATGTCTAGTTGCCTATTGTGGTATTGTACCTTGTGTGTTGTTGATAGGAGAGTGGCTCTTTGTGGGGGTCCGGCACACAAAGGGGCGCCAGGGTAACCTACCTAGAGTTTAATTAAGTGATAATCTAAAAGAATTAATGGGGGGGATTTCACACTAATAAAGATAAAAGAATGTCTCTCTTGTGAAGCAAGTGAATGATAATGCTCGAGATGAGATGGGACACATAGTTTTGCGTGAGGGTCCGGCGGCCGGTAGAGGCAAGCCAGGGTAACCCAGGATGGGGGTCCGGTAGCCTAGGAAGGTTGAGCCAGGGTAACTCATGGCAATTTATGCATGACACTCTTCCTATGTCAACAGTTAGCCAGTTATTGTGTGATGTTCATGATCTTGTTCTCTGGAAGCATTGTAACCTCGTTGTTAAGTGACTTGTAATTGTAGTTGTTGAGTGACTTGTGATTGTAGATGTGAAGTAATATTGTGATTGTAGTGGTTAAGTGCCTTGTTGTTTTCTCTTTGGTCATTGTTGGATGAGGTCTTTGTTATTATGCCTTGAGTTCATTGAAGTTGTGCGTGTGACTAGTTGTTATTTGGAAAGGTGTTTTATTGTTATGTTCAGAAGTGATTTGTTGTTGTGCTTCTTGGAATGGTTGTCGTGAGTTTTCTAGGTGGTCTTGATGTTATGTGTCTGTTGGGAGTTAGTCTTTATTATTGTTAGGCATACTTGGTCGGGGACCCTTCCTTGTCTACTCTCAGCACGGGGGTGGTTGGGTGGAACGTGCTTCGCACCCCATTGGGTTCCCTCTTCTGTTGTAGATGTATCTTTTACTTGCAGGTTTTGGCAGATGTTGATGATCCAGTGTTCTTATGTACCAGATAGATGTATATACTTTATATGTAATGTTTTCATTGATGTATTGTCTCCCATGTGTGTTGGGATGACCTTGTTGTAAATTGTATATGTAGTTGTTGGATAGCCAGTTAATTGTATTCTTCTATCATTGGGATGTAATGTTTCGTCCAATCCATGTATTTATTCAGATCATTTGTTATAGCTTGGTTATGTTGGGTTGTATCTATCAAATATGTAACACTTCTTTATATCTTTTACAATTCCATGTATTGTCATATGTGCATATGTTATTAATATGGATATAGTTGGATAGATATTTCCAAATGTGATGAAATGGGAATGAATAGATTTATGTAATTGTTTAATTATGGTTTAATCTGTTATCGTTGTTATGGGTTAGAATAGTAATGTCACCCCATGTACCCCAATGGAATTAGTCGTGCAACTTAGTATATTGTTATATTAGAATACTTAAGTATGTTTATTATATTCTTAAAAAAAAAAATTGTTCCATTGTTATTAGTTCCTTTGGGGTTCGCACGGCGGGCTGACGCTTGTAGTTTAGGAAAATGGTTGTGTTGTGTCCAAGGTGTAAAATCTTGAACATGACAGTTAGATTCCCAATAAAAAAAAGAGTTTGATAAACTTATACCTTGAATATTATTATAATATAGAAAATCTATTTTAAATCCAAATCTATTTTCCTTGATCTGTTATTTTGTATCTTGATACCTAGAAACTTTCATCATAGAACAAATCGTTTTCATTTTTTTTCTATTAAAGATAAACATATAAGATAATCTCTCCTATACTTTCATTTCTTCAACCTACCTTTGCATAGACTTTTACCTTGTGCTTTGTTGACTAAACTCATGACTTCAAGGAACCATACCTATAATGAGATATCATTTTTCATACATCCATACTAGCATAATTTCAACTTACAGTATCTAACAAAAATTAACCTTCCATTATTCTTTAATGGATGTTTATGGCTTGATTCATTCATTTGAAACCACCATAACGAATAATGGTAGAGGTTGTGTTGTTCATAATTTTTTTCACATTTCGAAAACCTTTTCATGGTAATTCAATGTGCACATGGGAAGAAATATTAGGAACCTGTCAAAGAATCACTTTTTGTTGAAGGTAGATGAACATGGATCATCCTCAGGAAAACACATTTCTACACAATGCATTCAAAACACACGACAGCAGTAGAACACACAATTCTCCTAACACGATGCTACACTACATTACTATTACTTTGCTTACGTAAAATGATTTACATCAACTTCTCTTTATAAGTGTTGTAGCCTAAAAATGGAGAAGTTCTAGAGATCAATGTGGGAGCCTTCGTGAAGATTTGAGAACATTAATGACATCTTTGCTTTTATCCACTTTTTGACTAGCAGACAATAGCATTGTCATATTGCAATATCCAAAGAGAAATTACAATGTTCCAACACTTCTAATTTCTACTACTTGTTACATCAATGTTTACAATTCTCAAATTTTATCTTTCAAATTTGTAGACTTAGTCAATCATACTTGTAGAATACTTATCTTCAAGATCTGTGGATCTCTTTACAACACATCACCAACTCATCCCACTACTACGACAGTCATTCAAACCTTGATTATCAGAACTTCAAATTGGAAGTCTTCTTGTTATCTATAGCTTTCCATTTTTCATGACGTCTTACAAGACCAACAAATTGTGCTTGATTCCTATCATCTTTGACATATGAACATCTATACAACATTTTCAACATGTTTGTAATCTTTTTCCAACTTGATCCATAATTCCATCCACAATCCATTTGCATATATCCTGTCATAGGTTTACTTTTCCAATTTTTATTCCAGCACATTTTTTCACAATGATTTCCTAAACCACATAAACTGCAAGGATGTAAGTTCCAACATTCATCTTTTGTATTACCTTTCCTGCTACAATAAGAACATTGAATACATTGTGTTTCTCAAACAAATTTACTTGATCCTGCGTTATTTCCTTTGCCTATTACATACCCAATTCCTTCATGTTCTGGCCTCATAACTGGTTCTATTGGCTCTTCCATTCCTTGCTCATTTTTTCCCAATCCTTTACCTTTATAACCCATTCTTTTCATTATTTTTAATCCAACATTGTTTTCATTACAACTTTTCTCATTCTCATCAGATTTAACAAGATTTATAGATTCACACATATTATCTTCATGCTTATGTTCTTTATCACAAATTACTTCAACAAAGTTACACTTATCCAATGACTGAACACAACACAAATCTTCGGTATCACATGAAACATCACTACCTAGTGGTTTTGATTTCAAACATATATTTTCTTCTTCTAATCTCTCTAATTTTTCTTCCAAGTCTTCATTCTTTTTCTTAATTTCATCAGACAACTTTACTCTTTGTTCAAATTCCTCATTTCTTTTCAGCTTTTCTTCTAGCTCTTCATTTTTAACTTTAACTTTGCCCAAATTTTTCTCAAGATCATAATTTTCTTCTAGCAGTTTACACTTCTCTTTCTACATCTCTTTTATTTTTTCAAAATAACATCTATTATCCTTTTTAACACTGTCCAATTCATCTTTAAGTCTTATTAATTCTTCTTTCAAAACATCTTTTGCAGTTGCCAAATTTTCATTCTCTTTTTTAACTCTTTTTCCTACTTTCCCCATCTGTAATAGAAAATTTTAGCTTACCTTGAATTCTGCCATAGCAATTTATCTTACTCTAGATAGAAAATAAAAAACCATTCAAACAAAAATCTTGTCAAATTCCCTGAATTCTACAACACTCCACAAGTTTCATTTATCCATATATTTGCCTCTGTATTTAGGATAGAACAGAGAATGTATACAACAGCTTATAGGAACAAGATTCTTCATTGGATTACACCTTTGTTTCCTCCTTGAATCTTCCTATTTCCCAACCTGTCTTCTTATTTGGCATGTACTCCTTTCTAAATAGCAAATAGCTTTTACTTAAAACAAACAATGAACTTACATTGATTATAATAGTGATCTCCTCCTCTCTTTTTTAGCAGTCTCTCCTTTTAGCAGTGACTTCTCCTCCATTAGCAGCTTCCTTCTGAACAATCTTCTTTGGATTTTTACACCCATGACTTTGGCTTTCTTGGTGTGGTTTGCTCCTTGCAGCAACTGGCAGCGATCTCTTGTGGCTTTTATTCATACAGCACCTTTGTCATCGCAACCTCTTCCTTCAAATGGCATGGCTTAGTATTATCTGCAACTCCATGAAATCTTCAGATCTTCTTTCACACTCCTTTTGGATACTAACTTTATTTCTCAAGGATTCACTCCGACTCAACAATTTGATTTTGCTTTATCCGGTGATCTTCGGAATTGCAGACTTCTAGGAGATATCATCGTCCTTAACTCTCGATACCACTTTGTTGGAGGTGGATGAACATGGATCAATCAGGGAAACACATTTCTACACACAGATTCAGAAACACACAGATGTAGAACACACAATTTCTCCTAACACGTGCTGCTGCACTACATTGCTATTGCTTTGCTTACAGAAATGATTTACATCAATCCTCTTTTATAGAGGTGTTCGGAAGATTCCAGAAAATGGAGGAGTTCTAGAGATCACGGGTGGCTTCAAGAAGATTCCAGAACATTGGCGTACATTTTGTTTATCCATCAATTTTTGAATAGCGCATAAATACATTGTCATATTGCAATATCCAAAGAGAAATTATAATGTTCCAACACTTTTCAGATGAAGGATAAACTAGAAGTCAATTTGAGGTCTCTTAACTATACCATGGAAGGATTGAAATTTAATCTTACAATTTCAAGGGTTGAGTAATATTCGTGACAGTAGATCGATTTAATCATGCCTAGTAATCGCTGGCTCTCTTTAACATGCTGATTGTGTATGTGACAATCAATACTTGGGGCTTCCATATATTTTTGTTTTGGAGTTTTTACATCCGATTGTGTAAATCATTTTATTTTCATAACAGATCATAAAATGTAATCGAAAAAAAAAATATTTGATAGAAAAATATATACATGATGAATCAAAGAAATTGCATGATTTGCCATGCGTTCCAGAGGATGGTGTAGTTGTGTAAGTCAGCTGTGGGATCGAATCATAAACTAAATTGCTGCTCCCTACCCTCTTTACCTCGACCGAAGATGTTAGTGTGCAAGATATGGGGTTGGCCCAAAGTATTTCCCAGAAATTCCATATCTATCTCGCCATGCATGTCACCCTCAGAGCTAAGTTGCATACG
>VDFB02031224.1:0-62654 GCA_007258455.2 Sequoia sempervirens | reverse complement strand
GATATAAAGTTGACTGACATGTTTACGACTGATCAAGTGTTTGATTTTGTTTTAAAGATTTGTTGCTTCGATTTTGGTTTTACGATTGAAGTTTGCTTTTGCTGACTGTTGCGCTTGTTTCTGTTTGTGTTGCCAAAGGATGGAGATGACGATCAGTTTATTATGGATGATTGATTATTTCGGGTGTATGCGAAATGGGACGGGTGGATTTTTCAAATATTTGGATGTTTTTGACATTTTGAAATGTTTTGAGGCTGTTTTTGGATTTTGATGTTTTTCAGATGTTTTGGGGTTTTCTGAGATTTTACAAATGTTTTGATTTTTGATTTTTCGAATTTTTTGGATTTTGTGTTTTTTTGAATGTTTTTGGATTTTGATGTTTTTCGAATGTTTTTGGATTTTGATGTCTCGGGGGCTGATCAAAGATGAGCCTTGCCTACGTTTAAGCTCAGAGACGACGTAGTTCGGATTCCAATGTTTTTAATGTTTTCTTCTTTTCAAGTTGTTTTTGGATTTTGATATGATTTGGATGTTTTTGGATTTTTTTGGATTTTCTGATGTTTTTGGATTTTCTAAGATTTGAGGATTTGGATATGGACATGTGTGATGATATCAGTGCTTTGTTTGGGATTTGTTTGAAAACCAAGCTAAGGTGGATTGATCAGATCGATGGATTGATGATGATGATGATAACATTGTTGAGGATACACAACAATGCAAGGACTAGATTGATTAGGATTGATAATGGTAACATTGTCGAGGATACACGACAATGCAAGGATAGTGTTAAGCAACACAAGGATATCCCGAGATGATGATTTTTTGATTGGATTTGATTTATCATGTTTGATGAAGCTTGGTTTCGAACAAAAGATGTTTGGATGATTTGATGTGACATTTGACGTGCAGCTTAGATGCGACTGATATCGACTGATGTTTGATGAAAGATTAAGACTGATAAGGAATGTCTTCTCATCAAAATGTGCCATGGGCTAGTGATTCGGATTATGACTCACAAATGCTTTGACCAATTTGATTTCATGTTTGCCAATGTGCGGATCACCACATAAGTCGGAGGACATAGACCAAGATTTATTCCTGAACCAGGATGTACATATCTGCCCCCATTGTCTAGCAATGTATGGAATGTGATGGGATGGATGCTTGGATAGGTGTATGGGTGGATGGACATGGATTATCTTGCGATAAGATAAGGTGTTCGGATAACGAATGCTCACTTGGATAGTGCTTCAAAGCTCAAATAATGCTGCATAAGATAGGATTAATGAAAATGACCCATGTCAAGATGTTCACCGTAAGCAAGCGTAAAGTGTACCAAAATTTTACCAAGATCAAGATAACTTGCATGATGGATGTAGATAGATGTGAATGGATTGGATAAATGGTTCATGGATGGATGGATTTATTATGGATGGGATGGGATGCTTTCATCTGAACTGGCGCGCGTAGATGCTCGATTCTACACATGATGCCTGTTTGCCAGGTTTTCATCATGGTCTTGCCCAAAGTGCCACCATAGTGGTTTTCACTAGAGGACGATTTTTTTCTTTACTATTTTCAATCCTTTTTCTGATTTTTTTTGGATTTTTTGATATTTTGCTTTTTTTGTATTTTTCTGAAAGATTCATGCTGAACCACCTGGTGGTGTTGACGTAGATGCCCCTGTCATAATGTGCCATCGATATCCTACCTGAAGGAGCTGCTTTGCTAAGATACGTGCACTTCGAATGCAACTTTGGGATTCTTGATCCGCTTCACATACCGTGAGTTAACTCGCCTCTGCGGTGCAATATCACATAAAGTGCCTTCTAATCCTTATGATGAAGGGTCGCTACAATACATGGTCAATATGAGAATCGATATCATGCGGAGGTGGATGGATGCATTTAGGATAAGAGATGGATTGGTTGATAGTTTGGAACCTTGACTCTCCAAACTTGGGAAGATGAGCAATGATGGGTGGATACCGGCAAAAGCGTGGAATTAGGACCAACTCATTGATACACTTTGTAATGCTTTGAAAAAGTCTTTGGCGACATTCTGATGGATACTTTTCCCTTTTTATTTTGCCCACGCTTTAATCATAGAGTTTGATAGGGATACATTTTCGTACCTGCATCCATGCGTATTTGATTTGTCCATTATGCTTCTTAGCTTCTTTTGCTTTGATAATGTTCTTTGTACTTTGATTCAAATCTTTCTTTTGACGTTGGTCCCAATTCAAGGATGGGGTGATGGGTGGATGAAGATACATGGCGTGGCTGGTTGTAGTATTGACACTAGCTTCATCATAAGGACTCTTCGTGCTCCCTATGTTGATGTTTGCTTGAGATGAAGTTGCCCCCAGTATGGTGATAGTATCACCTTCATGCTTTGATTCTACTTGCTTTGAGATATTTTGTTCAGTAAATGTGCTTTGACAAATGATCACCGTAGATGACATTGTTTCAATTTTTCGCTCTGCTAACTCTGGATTATCCTGTTCTTTCTGACTTGTTTCCTTGAGTGGATAATGTTCGATATCTTTATTCATGATGTCCTCAATCTGAACTTGGGACATGTTTGATCCTGATGTTGACAACTCCATTTGATTGTAGGAGTTAAGAATCTGCTCTTTTTGTGTAACAAAATTTTGTTCTAAATGAAGATCATCTACGTGCCCATTTGTAGAAAGCATCTCATGGGTAGATGGAGGAGTATGGATATGATCATCTTGCATAGATAGGAGAGTGTCCATCAGATTATTGTAGTATCTTGAAGATACAAATTCTTGATCTTGATTAATTTTGAAGTTGCTTTTAACATGCTTTGGATCAAGTTCTTGACATGGGTCAGTTTCAAAGGATGGACTGCTTACAAATGGCTCTTGGATATCTTCATTATGCATGGGAAGTGGCTTAATATCTTCATGATTTTTGAGTGGACTTGGATCAGGTGTTGAGTTGAAGATTCCTTCAATATCGGCAATCATGAGGTCGAAGGATGTCAATATGTCTTGGAAAGGACCATTGCTAGACCTTGGTGAAAGATTCTGATCATGCTTTGGCATAAATTCTTGAGATATGTCCTCTACCTCATTAGGTGATGTAGATACATTTTCAACATGATCACTGGTTGATGCCTCGTTGGATGAAGCAAAAATATCTTTATTGATGGATAGATTTTGAACATTGTTTTCAACAATTGCAATAGAGAGATTTCTAATGTCTTCAACCATAGGGTCAAATGATGTTGACATTTCTTGAATTGGATCATTGTTGGGTATTGTCGATGTATTTTGATCATGATTGAGAGGTGACTCTTGACATATATTCATTTGATCATTGGATGGAGTAGACACAACTTCAAGGTATTCAATGATGGAGTGATCTTGATCTTTGTTCTCAACAGTTGTTATCTTTTGTGTTTGTGCTTGTGTTGGTTGGGTAGCTTGAGAGGTTTGGGAAATTTGAGAGGATTGTTGCACTTGTTGAGCTTCTGTTGCTTGTTGCATGGCTAGATATTGTTGGTATCCTTTTTGAAAAGCAGCTTGTAATGTCACATTGTATTGGATTGATGTGGTGGAAATTGGTGGTGGTGGGGGTGGTGGTGGATTCGAAATCATGTTGGATGTAGTGACAAGTGTTTGAGATACGCTTGGATTGATTGTGGGGGTTTGAGATGTGATGGGCGGGATAGTGGTGTTTGGAATGATTGAAGGGATAGTGATGGTTGGAATAACTGAGGTGATAGGTCCTTGGGAGACCGTATTTTGATTGGTTGGGATCATCATTGTGGCTTGATTGGATACCATCTGTTGGTGCGATGTCGATGGTATATTCAAAGGATTTGACGTGATGGTTTGATTGACGTTAGTTGGATTGAATTGGGTGGCGTGATTGGTGTTAGGTAAAGGGGGAATCCCTAAACCAAGGAATGATGTGGGTAATGGTGGTGGAGATTTCCCTTGGCGCAATGCCTCAACTATTTCCGCAATTTGATCTTGCCAAATTTTTTCTTGATTTTGATCTTGACTCACTTGAGATAGTTGATTTGGCTTGTGTTCAAGTAGTTTTGGCATGCATGTTTGCAGTTTTTGAATGGGATTATGGGAAAATTGACTTTGGATAATGTTCTGATTTGGGATGATGTTTAGATTTGGCATGATAGGATGAACATTGTTGGTATTGGGAATCATTTTTCCAAAGTTTTTCGAGTTAGTATTCATGTTTCGAAAAGTTGCACTTGGTACATCCACATTTGGTTTGTAGGGATTTGGTGGGATGATGTTGCTCGTTTGAAGATTCATGTATTGATTGTTTGATTGGTGGATTAGTTGGTTTGGACTTAGATCTATCATTGGGAAATGTGTTCCAAACTTTGACTTGGGCATACTCACACTTGTTGTACCATTGACATTTGTCGAAGGCAATGATCCTATGCATGGAATTTGATAATTGATAGGCATTGCAAGGCTTTGAAGATTCAACTGATTTGGATTACCCAAGATGTATGGATCAAGTTTATATTCCATGTTCTTCTTGTGTTTTGATCTTGTTGCAAAAGTAACCTCTAAGGTTCTTAGGACCAATGACGATATGGAGGATGAAAGGTGTAAACGATGAGTGATGAATGTTTAAGAACTTTGGATCAATGCTAGACTTAGGGATTTTGATTTTGATTGTTTGATGTGGATGATGAACTTGTAAACCCTAAAATGTTGGATGTTATCTTAGGATGAACTTGTTCAAAGAGGTGATAATTTAACTAAGTGTGCGTGGAAGGATTCATCCAAACACACCTAACTAAACAAATGATTTTGATTTGGTTTGGAAATGTACCCAAGTCTAGGTAATGACGTTTTCAAAGCTCTAAAGTTGTTTGTGGGATGATGTTGATAAATGTTTGAGGTGAATGAAGTGTTGGATTTTGATCCTAAGAGACTTAGAGAGACTTTGTTTACTAGGCCAAGGTATTGAAGAACACACTTTTCTCTAAGAGCAATCAAAAGACCAATATGACCAAGAGATATCAAGCACATGTGTGGGGTCCAAATTGTTATCTTTGCTTAGTGTATTCTTTTTACCACAAACACACTCTTGATTAAAGTATCAAACTAAGATGTCCAATGTCTTAATTTCTTTAAACCCCACAAGATATTTTATGTGGAAATTCAATGAACTTAAGTTAAGGGTTTTCCTATTGTTTACTCAAGAAGACAAATTGAGATATAATCCAATGCTTAGGAACCTCTACAGACGTGAATCCCAGGGAAAGCAAGTAACATATGGATTGAGTCACTGATATTTGTCTTCAAGAGGGTTTGAATTTTGAGAATCATGTTGAATGTTTGTTTGCAAAATGTTTTTGAATACACACCGTGTTTTCAAACAAAGAATAATTACAAGCCCTATGGATGTGATAGACAATGTTTGTTGAGTCCCCACTTGGACAAGTCCAGCTACACCTACTTTTAGCGGATGGTTAGATGCTTGACCCCACTAGCTCCCCTCCACGGCACTCACTTATACGGGGCAGCCAAGCACCAACACCCATGAAACTCCCATGGCATGCTTTCCATCTCTACTAAAAGTTTGTACCAGGGGCTTCAGAATCCATCACTCTTGCACCAACAAATCGTGAGCTATGGATTTTGGAAAATTCCCAACACATAGGTTCTAGTAAGGACTTTCCACTGTAGGAGTTGATCTAACGTGCGCGAGTCCCTTCGATCCATCTGTCGAGCTAACCGTTGATTATGGCTAAATCCTATCCCTATTTATATATCCCGCTGGAAATACTTGGCTTTAGAGTGTTACCTATTGAGTCAGCCGCTATGAGTATACTCTTTTCCCTAAGGCAGGCCCTCTAAGATAAACATAAAGCATTAATAACTGTAATTCCGATCGATCTTTGATGGCACAAAGAAAGAGAATGTAATGCTAAAATGCCCCTACTCACACTCTCAAGACAAGATGTTCAATTTTAAGCCCAAATCAAGTGTAAGGTTTCAAAGCAATAAAATGTATTTTGAGTGTTTCTCTTGCACCCTAGATCGCACGAAGCGCAAGGGGAGAGGATACGTACTCAAAAGAAAATCACACAAATCAAACACTTGTTCGTTTTATACCCTTCAAAGCAATTGTGAATTCGTTTTAAGCACCAAATGAAATATGAGGATTGTTTGTTCAATTTTTAACCCAAAACGAAATCTAGTAAGTTTGTCCTAAGATTCATTTTAAGTCCTTTGCAATGAAAATCAAATTGTTCGTTTTAGCCCCAATTGAAAACTAATGTTCTAAAACGAAAAGGAAAACAATTTTGTGAAGTGTTGATCAAACACTTAAAGTGTTAAAAAAAACACATTGTGTTTTCAAAGAAAAAAATCTTCCCCTCCTTTCATTTTCGTTTTGTGAAGTAGTTTTGATCAAACATTTATAGTGTTAAAAAACACATTGTGTTTTCAAACAAAAAAATCCTCCTTCTTTCATTTTTTTGTTTGATAGCCTTCTCTTTCGCCTTGCACCTTTGTTCGCTTTTGTACCTATAAGATAAAAAGACAAATCATGTGAGAATTAAAAAATTAAATTCATTTTGATCATTGACTCCAAACAACAACATGGTCCCAATTTGAAAGAACAAATGCCTTGGATGATTGTGACAATAACAAAAGTATTTATAAATGGACCATGTTTTGATATTGATTGTATTGAGAAAGTATGACACTTGCTAGATCCATTCTCTCCTTTATCCATATCATTAAAAGCATTGGGCCAATATATCAACCGAAAAGAATAAATCTTTCAAAATCATCATCCTTCTCTCCAATGTATTCTTGATTTGTACCTGCTTTCCCATGAAAAGCTATGACTACAAATTTAAGCATATAACAAGGATTTTCAAAAACAATGGCTTCCAAAATCAGTAAGCCAACCACTTGATTTATACCTTCTTTCCCATGAAAGAATATGACTAAAAGTCCTCAAGTTGATTGTAATATAAAAGATAACCAACAAACTAATGACATAAATATTTGTAAGTACCATAACACAAAGGTCAAACGGATCAATCAATGCATTAACAAAAAATCACACAAATCATAGCAGAAATCATGATAGAAAAAGCTCTGACATGTACAAAATGTTTCTTAAAGATCATGCCATAAATAGTGAAGACTTTCGAATTAAACTCAGTTGGCAATGTGTATGGCCATAGCCCCCCCCCCAATGTGATTAAAAAGTCCTCAGATTTTAATGCAAAATGGCATGGGTAAAAGCGAATTGCACAAATTCTAACCAGCATTTATCATCAGCGGCTTCCTTACAATTGTTTTACGCGGCCTGCTACTCTCAAGATCCAATAGTTGTGTTCCACCTACAATTACAATGATGCTAGCCTTAATAGCACAATGATACAGATAGACTGTAGCAGCACAATGACATGAATAGACTACTACTCATAAATGAGGGCCGTAGAATTAAAAAATGGAGTACATATTATAATGCGCTTTGGAGCAGCAGAGGAGATCAGTGGGGCTGCAAAGGTGAAGATGGAGTAAAAACTATTGGTAGTTGTAAGGTCAACTTCCGTAGTAAGTGCTTCTGACAGAATAACGCCTTCAAATTCATGAAGAAGAGAGCTTACTGAAAATAGAAATGGTTCGCACTTTTGTTTCACCAATTATTGCTGTGGATCAGAATAATAGTTAGCAGAGCTCAAACTGTGAACCATTGAATGGGGGAAGCTGCTAAACGCAAGTTGCTTGAGTTGGAGGAAAGAATTGCAAGGAGGCAGGCAGAAAATAAAAAAGAAGATGACATACCAACAACTGATGATGGAAGACTTCCTGTTGTGAGATCTGTGAAGGATAGAGATATTCGGAGAGTAGATGCAGGAGAGTGGGAAGATGAAGAAAGAAAAATTGATCGCATCACAAGCTCTGCATCTTCAGAGAGTTCAAATATGAGTAGATCTTTTGACACAGTGCGGGCTCAAGTTTTACGGGATACAAACTCATTGGCTTCTGATAGAATAAAGCTTTTAAATTCTTGGAGAAGAGAGCCCACTGAAAATGGAAATGGTTCACATTTTGTTTCACCAATTATTGCTGTGGATCAGAATAACAGTTACCAGAGCTCAAATTGGGAATCATTGAATGGGGGAAGAGGACTTCCTCGCAAAAATTTATTTAAAGATTCTAGGACCAATTCAGCTAATTGTCTTCCCAAAACGGATAGGTGAAAAACAAAAAGAGATATCAGTTTGAAGCCAATCAAATATCAACAGTATAAAATGGATTAAATAGAAAAGAACAAGCAGCATTGCTTTAAATAGAAAAGAACACGACACAGAGATATTGGTGACAGATTTGCTAAAAAAAGATGAACGAATTTTTAATATGACAGAGAGGTCAATCCTGATAAATAGTCTTTATCTTAAACATGAATTACAAAACATATTGACCCCCCAAACTGAATGCAGTGACATATGTTAGGTTAATGAACAAAAGCAATGCTTGAATAAGAATTAGATGAACGTAAAGTGGTATTGCTAATGCATTCTCATTTCATGCAAAAGAAAGTAAATGCAGTAACAATATTCAAATACAAAAAATAGCAAATGAAATGCCTTAGTTCATGCCCTCCTTCTAGCGCCAAATGTAGGCATCTCTTTAAATCTGCAAAAACTAAACTCATATAGGGGTTAGTACTTCACAAATTTAACAAAATACCTCTATGAAATACCTTGTAAAATGCTTAAAACATGCAACAAAAAGATGAAAGAAAGCTACAAGCATCATGAAAACAATCACAAGTTACCTATTCCATAGTTGGATTGGTGTCACATGTGCTAGTGACCCTTTCCCAATCCTTGATCAAAGCTCAAACTGAAAATGCAATGAGGATGGTGGAATGATGATAAACAAGATCAAATCTCAAATGAAGAGAGTAACCTTGCATGAAATTGTGAAGATTGTGAAGGATTTGCTTGAGGATGATGCTTGTATTTAAAGATTTTCAAAATGTTGAATGTTGAAGAGGGACCAATGTGGGATCAAAATCAAGCCAATGAATTGAGGACACTTGTCATCATGTGATTAGTTAATGTGTGTGCAAGATTTGGGAAGAGTGCCCAAGAGGGGGAAATTTTGAATTCAAATTTGCAATAAATTTTGAGAGGGGGACAAGAAAGAAGAGCAATAAATGCCCTGTTTGACTTGTCATGTTGAAAGAAAATGAGGTTTTAATAAATCAATAAAATTGATTTATTGTGCAAGTGGCTAGATCTAGATAATGCAAGTGGGATGGGATTATCATTAGGTTAGGATTAGATTAATTTAATGATGATTATGCTGATTTAATGTTGATTAACTGATTTGACTTTTTGGACTTTGGAAAATGATTTAAGATTTGATTTAAATGGCTTTTTGATTTTAAATAACCTTAGGCAATGAGATTATTTAAATGGATAAAGGTGATGAATGGATCCAATGCAATATCTAGTTCAATTGATAAATGATCCTGATCGAATGTATAATGTAAATTTTGCATGTCTACAGTTACAACTGGATTAGTATGCATTTAAGTGAAGTTTTTCTTGATATACTTAGCAAAGAGCTTTGTGTTTTGTGAACTAACATGAATTGAGTAGAGCTGAGGAAGATTTTATTGTTCTCACCATTGTTAGCGCTGCATTTCAATATTAGAGAAGAAGTTAGAGCTTTCATTTGTGCTGCCATATGATTTGGTTGAGTTCTCGCACATTAAAACCCAGTTAACTCAGCTATACAAGTTGAGAAGATAATTAGTCACAGTTTAATTCATCATTTTTACTATTTTATAAAGTTGTAAAGTTGTATGGTGTTTGTTGAGAAAGAATATTCCAATAAACCAGAAAAGATTTAAGCTATGGCAATATTCCTTCTTTTCACAAAGAAAGCAACAGTTTTGGAAGTTTGGATTTTGCCTTGCAAATCATATGAGTCTAATTTGTTTCTTGATAGGAATTATCTTTTTCCTCTTTCTAGTTGGAAAATTTACTAGTTGATACATATAAAATATATATAGTTCATATGGAGGAATCAAAATATGGGCTTGTGTTTAAGCACATTTTATTATTTATTATTCCTGCACCAAAAAGAATTGTTGGGTTAAAGAACTAAAGAATTTTGTTTGAGAAGTTCAAGTCTGAACAATACTTTGACCTGAGTTAAAGAAGATTAAATAGTATTTTAAGTCAGTTATTCTTTTGCAATTATCCAACAATATTATTGTCGAAAAGGTTTTATTTATTTTTTAAATGGGGATTCTTTGTGAACCAGACTATAGCTTTTACCTAAGATAGTCAAAACCCTAATGTGAAGATACATTCTTTTATGGAAAGATACCCATCACCATGGGGTTAATGAATATGTTATCAATATGCTAGATTATGACCAAGAAGGTCGAGTTGACATTGTTTGTCGTCAAATTTTGTTAAATGCTTATAATAGGAGAGTAGTTACTCTCAAGTGCAGTGGTAAGGACTCGAACAAGTGACAATAGCCAAGACCAAAGTTAGTTACATAAACATAGCATGGGTGTTCGAAGTTAGAATTAACTATCCAACCCAGTTAAGTTTTGACTTAGTGAGTCATCATATCATGAGAAAGATACCTATAATAATTCAACCATTCGTCAAACAAGAAGTTTGGGTTAACCTTAGGCCAGTTAAGGTTTCCAAGTTGAGTTAGAGGTGGGTGAATGTACGACTCCACTTGTATAATTTAGTGGTTGAATTTAATTCAAAACTTTGGCCAATAAGTGCAAAATTCTTTGCTTGCACTTGTTGATTCATCATGCTCTAGAGTTTCCTAACCAATCAGTAGTGTCATACATAGCTAGAAGGATTCTATAGTTGCATGATTGTATTGGTTAAGTAGGACATAACACCAAAAACTTAGATGGAAATACTAGGGGGTCCTTAACTATACTCTTTGTTGAAGAGTAGGGCCACTTCCAGTTGGAAGGTGTGCAAGGGATTGTCGCTCTATGGTTGGAGGTAAAGCACTTGGGTGATGTTCACCCTCTTGCAGTTGACATGCTAAGGCTTGTGAGATAGAAAAGTAATACAGATATGGAATTCTTGACCTTGAACTCAATAGTCAATTATTAATTTACTTAATTGTAAAAAATTACATGAAATTGAAAATAGAAAGTTGTATCTCCTTTTTAGTTTGAAAAGAAATGTGATTTTATTTATAAAATGTTTTATGTTATCAAAATTTTAAGTGCAAACTCAAATGTTAAAAGAGAAAAAAAATACTTCTTGTTTTAAGGAAATGATTTAGTTATTGTAAGGTTAAAATCCTAAGTTTTTACTATACTATATGGATAAAGATGTTACATGTTTTGGGAGTGGAGTCTCGGTGCTATTATAGGGTCCCAACATCAACCTTCTATATTTCCTATAGTTATCAATATTCTTCTTTAAACTGGTTATGAGTTATCCTACTTTTTCGTAGCATAAATCTAATTTTTCTACGGTCTTCCATTCTTCTTGTCTATTTTCTTTCTCTTTTCCCTTGGAAAACCCACTTTCGTGCTCTCAACAACACCCTTATTAGTACACTCAATCCTTGTTTTCCCTACACTTTCCATTATTCTATGGTGTATTTCTTCTCTCAATAATTTGGTTTTGTCTTCTCTATTTGGGCTTGTCATGTTCACTTTTCTTTTCTAATTCAACATGCTCTCTAATGTCTCTTGTGTTTTTCTTATTTCCTTTTACCATGGGTGTGTTTGATTTTGGATTACATTGTCCTTTTATTATTTTGCATAGTAGTCATTTGATATATTTTCTTATTGGTCACATCTCTTCAAGGATCCCTTTGGAATCTCTCTCCCTTTCTATTCCCCATCCCTTTGGTGCCTAACCTCCTCTCATAGGGTAGATGACAAGAGGATAGTTCCATAGGTTTTCATGTTTTCCTTGTTTTTTTCTTTTTGCCTGATTTAAATTTAAAATTATGAATATTACTAATCTTTACACAACCTAACCAGGGTCCCAACAATAGAACCAATGCAAACAAGAAAACTAGGGAAACATAGACTAGAGTTTTGAGCCCCAAGAACTTTCTAAGTTTTTTAGTTTATACCCTAGACTCAATCAGATAAATGGGGTAATGGTTTGATTTTCACAAAAGATTAACTAATTAACTCTATAGAATGTCAGACAACACAATGTGGATAGAATTCCAGTATTATTATATTATTTATCTTAATGGAGTACAATCATATTTCCTTATATCTCCTTTTACATCATATATACATTAATCATATATCAAACCCTATACTTTCTACTTCTTCTCTTTTCTTCTTACATATATTATCTCATACATATACATTATTAGATACAATTGCATACATACATTCTTATACATATATCTCCTTATATATACAATCTCAGACATATACTCTTTGCATATATATCTTCTTACTTTGTTGTTCATATCTTTTCCTATACATATATCTATGTTATGGGACATGACCCATCTATCCTAACCCTACCCTAGAGGGTATCTCTTGAATCTTATGGTATTCAAGCTCTTTGTAGCAAATGCAATAGTATTTGCTTATTAATGTTTGAATTGTTTCTCTTTCCTACCAAAATTCTTTTCAATTGCATAGCATATATTTGTGTCACCTTAACCTCATGTTGATAACCTTAGAATAAGGTTAAGTTCCCAATGTTATCTAGAAACTCTACTATTTTTTTAAAACAATTTGCTTTGGCCCTATGTTTCCATAACCAACTCATCCCAAAAATAACATCACATGAACCTAAAGGAGTCACATACAAATTAACTTCCATTGAGAAAGTGGGAAAATTAACTCTGGCTTTGAACAAACACTGCTCTACCTAAATTATATATAGATTGGTTTACATATTCTATATTCTAGGGCTTCGCTATATAACCAACCCTTATAGGTATTATCTTTAAGAATTTAGGTGATATGATATTTTTGTAGCACCTATATCTATTAAAATTGAAATTGGTAATACCAAAAAGCATACCTACAACTTCTATGAGGGCAATCTAACATTCAACTTGGTGATTATCCACCACTGCTTGAATCCTCTATTAAAAATCCGATTACTAAGAAGGTAAGTGTCTACCTCGGTATAGATTTCATTGATTTTTGGTTAGGCACTAGTTAGCATGATGGTCTCCACCATAATTAAAATAGACTTCAATAGGTCCTTTCTTCTCTACAAGGTGATTTTTATTCTCCTATTTATTAGGGTCCATTTTCCTCCTTTCATTTTAGAAACTATTTTTATTACTCCTAGATGCTTTTCCTTTTGTTTTTGACTTAGAGTCTTGACTCCATCCTTTATTTTTGAATGAAGATGTTGATTTGGTCCATCCAAATTTCATCTTAGTACTATATTGCTATGTTAATATGGACTTCAGTTTGTGCTCCTTCTTAATAGCTTTCTCAAAAATAATCCATGGTTGTTGAATCATCTACATTAACCTCACCACCAATTTGTGCATTAATGCCCGTTATGAATTTCCTTATCTTGAACCTCTCATCTTTTTGATATTGAGGTATGTATTTTAGCAACCTCGTAAACTTCTCCCAGTATTCAGTCACCATCATATCTACTTATTGAATATTATGGGAATTAGTGAGCTTCTAGATAAAATAGAGTTGGGGTAGCCATCTATGCCTAAATATGACTATGAATTGATCCTAGGTTATACTTAGGGAACTTATCCTAGGTAACTCCATTTCCTTGTTCATCCACCATGTGGATGCTTCACCGACTAATTTTTATGCTCCCCAAATTACCTTTGTTATTTCAAAATACTTTCTTATATCAAAGTATTTTTCCATTTCTGTGAGCCAAGCCTTGGCTTCATCTCCTACAATGGTACTATCAAACTTGGGTGGAGTAACCTTTTCCATGTATCTAACTATTTTTTTAATAATACGAGCTCTCATACTTGGTTTTTAGGATTTTGGTCAACTTCTCCTTGACCATTATGAGATTTGTACTCTTGATAGTCATCATTTTCACCATTCTCTTGGTTGGGTTCTTCTTCATTCTCAAGACCACTTGTCCCTCCAACTTTTTGCTCAAGAACTCCTAGTCTTTCCTTAGTTTCATTCAAAATGTTTAATATTTGGTCTAATTTAGCCATTGAGTTTTAAAACTATTGACTCAAGCCATCTTGACTTCCACTAGGGTTTACCCTTGTTTGCACCATTTTAACTCTTGGTGGTCCATTGCAATTTAAATTAGTTTCCTTATTTCATACAAATTGAGAAGATTTAGGGATTTATTTCCAATTGCAGAAATTTTCTTGGATTGAATGCAAATAATTATAAATACATTAATTTTGAGATTCCACACAAAAAGATTTTAATTTATAATAATGGTTTTTTCATCCTTATTTAAATAGGTTTTTCATGACATTACAAATCATTGTCAGAAAGAGTTATTTCTTTTGATTCTTCCTCTCCTTTTGAATTGAAGAAGATAAATTCAAAGTGAGGAGGTACCCACATGTACTCCTTAATTTCCTCTTTACTTAGATTTGACACGTTGTGATCACATCCCATAGGTATGTTGTAAACCAGTGATAGTTTCTTAGGTTTTACTAGAATGGTTTTTGGGTAAAAGTACAAAGTTGTGTCATACTTTTGGCCAACTTAATAGCACAAGTGAATTTAAGTATTTCTAACTAAAAATTTAATATGATCAAACATATGATCTAGTTAGATTTATTATAGGTAAGTTAAATATGAACATGACTATTCCAAATAAAAAGTGTTCACTAAATGCATATGTAGCCACTTTGAGGCCAATTTACCAAAAAAATAAAATTATTTGAAAAACTTGATGTTTCAAAAACTCCTATTTATGTAAATAAGATTTTTTTAAATACAAAAATGTCCTTTTGTAATTATATCAGTGTAATTTTCAAATATATATTTTAATCATTTTAAATTTTTTTATTTTTTTTAATTGTATTTTTACTAAAAGAAGGCTATCATCACCAAAATATAAGGTTGATTATCTTATCAAGAAAAAATACTAAAATTTATTTTAAAAAATTGAAAAAAATATGGTGCACTAGATTAAAGATTCTATGTCAAGATAGTATAATTTTTTATATATTTTGGATAGATAGTTAATACAAAAGGTGATGTCTCATGAGAATAGTCATGTTTTCAATACATATTTTAATATTTATTCAGAAAATGTATTTTATCAAAATTTGGAAAAAAAAAAATCCATGCACTAAAGTTTTAACTTATAAATACATACAAAAAAGTTGAAGGAAAAAAAATTACTTTATAAAGAGTGACATCCCAACAACCAAATTATAGAGTCAATTTTACAAAAAAAAATATACTTAAATAATTTTTTAATTTTTTTTAAAATACAAACATAAAACACACTTAAAAATAAATATTGTATTACTTCACATCATTTCAAAATTCAAAATATATGTCATTTTTGAGTGATTCAAGTTAAAAATTTGGATCAATGTTGGCCAATTCCTTTATAAAAGTGTGAGACAACTTTGTGCTTTTACCCTTCGATTGTTCAACTCATTTTTTTCTCTAGTTTGATATGTCCAAGAGCATCAACAAGGATCTCAGAGTCAAAGAGTCATGATTCTCTTGTATAACTCGTGACTTTTTCAAATTTTTATTTCCAATTTTGTTTATTTTGATTTCTTTTATTTTTCTTTCTTTTTACATGCCTTTGAGCCATCCATTTCTACGTTCAAGACACAATAATTTATCATACTAACAACTTTGCATGGTAGGCTCATAAGTTTTAGTGTTTGAGTTGTACTCTATTACTACATCTAACAAAGCCATAGTGATTGAAATCACTATATATATACATTATTTTTTAAAATTAAATAAAATTATTTAAATAAATATTTTATACAATTTCTATTTTAAAATTAAATGCAATAATAAATTCTAACTAGACCAAGTAATCATAAGCATGAAAGAACAATAACATTGATTGACTTTCCTTATCATATTAGATTATAAAATGATAATCAATATTTCACAACATAATAGTAATATTTACACTTTTCTTCATTCATTTTTATTATGCATTAATATAATTACAAGTCTTGTCACAATTGGATGATGATTACACATTAATATTACAATATCAAAAAGAATCATGAATCATGTCTGATATTTTACTAAATATATAATACTACTATTTAATTATTGTAATTTTTATATTCTTATTATAGTATTTTTATTATTTTTACACTAATATTAATATTAGTATTATATTATTGAATTTCTTATTAAATTATATTATTAAAAGTTTAAAATTAATGATTATGTGACGTATTTTATCCAAGTACTTTTTTTATGAGCATACGATATGTAGAGGGCTTGCAATATGACATCGTGTGGAGCTAACTAAACACTTGGTTGCTCTAAAGAGACATGTGTTAGCATAGTGCATGAGAGTGTTCTTTTGGAGGTCCCACTATTTCAAAGTTGTGATGTGAAGGGGCTATGCAACACAATAGTTATGTGAATCGTAATGCCACATGTTACAAAATTGTGATGGCTTGAGAGAATACCATATTTTTATACATTAATTTTAATTTTTTAGTATATATTGCTAACATATATATCTATAATTTATTTTATTTTTCTACTTTAAAAATATAATGTAACTAATTAAAAATATTAAATACCTCCTCTTCAAATATTATATGAAGACATGAGGTTTAATTATATTAGATTTAATATATGAATATAAAATAATTGGTTATATTAAATGATAAAATTATATTTTTAATTAATATAAATTAATTAGTATTATTAATATATTATTATTATCCATTTAACTTTTTTATTTTTCCACTCACAAGTTACAAAATATAACTTAAGAAATTAAAAATAGAAAAAGTGATAGTATCATTGATTGTAGAAATCTAATAACATTAAGTCTAGAATTACTTCTAATTTAAATAGACACACACAAAATAATTCTTTACTACAAATGAATAATGAAGAATAACACAGCTGTTTATTTTATTACAAATAACCATTTTGAACATGAAGGCAATTAGTCTCTCTTTTACTTTGAAACTACATAACTGGAGTTAGAATAATTTAGAGTGTCCCCAATAATACCATGACATCATCCTATTCCTTATCAACCTCAAAAAATGAAAACACTTACCAGAATTTAGAACTTTGCACTCAAAACCATTATATGGACTTAAGAATGATTTCAGTTGAACTCACCATCCCTATTTAACCCAAAACTCGATCATTAATTACAGATGATAAAGAATGCACTAAAATCCTATAAAATATGAAATTCAATGGTGTTTACTCATGTGAGGTATAATTGTGTCTTTTTAGGTATCATCAATACATGACGGAGCTAAATTGTGAATGTTATTTGGATTGACATCTGATTTCATGTAAAGTACTCGATAGTACCTCTAGCATTTGAAAGATATGAAATATATTGCAAATCTTATTTTGATTGACAATTAGCTTCATGCAAAGTACCTCATGCAATTTTCAATGTAAAGTTATCAACTCAATAAATTGTACTCACTTTGGATCGGAAGAGGATCTTACTTTTAAATTATTTTTTAAAGATTTCCCACTAGTACATTAAATTAAGAAGAAGAACATACAAATTACAACAAGACTTCCATAAGATAAGATTTTTGTTGAAGTATATATACCTTAATAGTTTATGTATATTATTGTTAAAGATATTTTTATTTTTTAATATATTTTCTTGACAATTAAGACTAATATATATTTTAAAGAAGTGAATAAATGAATCATACAAAAAAATTAAATGTCTTTTCAATCTTTAGAAATTAATTGTTGTATTTTAAACCAAGGCTTCACATTCTTTTTTTTTAACACTCAAGGTGGAAAAAACACTTTATATAAATTAAATATAAAAAATAGATACAAATTTTGAAAATTACAAAAAAATTATCAACTTTTGTGTGAGCTAGTGAGCTAGCATTAGCAAAGGAGATTGGTGGTAGAGGATCATGATGGTCCATGGAGGTCCTTAACTAGGTGTTTCAGTAGGAGGTGAATTGAATTCAACAAAGTAAATGCAAAGATGAAAAGGGCATCACCAAATCCTTCCTGATTTGCAAAGTAAACATAGAAACCCGCATCTAGCATACTGATTTGCAACTATCACACATAAAACCACATCTGATATTCTAAGTCACAAGTTTCAAACCTATAACACATTTGAGACTAAAAATTGCATCTGAAAACCTCTGTGACGCATCTAATCTGATGAGTCACATTTGCAGCCTATAGCGACACATTTTCCTGTCACTGAAAATATTTTGATTAACAAATTAAAACTGCATCTGGACTTGAGACAATATTTTACTAGTAAAATTGTATCAGACACAAAAAACTGCATCTGTTAGTTTCTATGATGCATCTGATATGTTAAATTGCATTTGCAATCTAGAATGACACATCTGCTTGTCACATAAATCCCTACATTTTAACAAACTAAACTCAGATGATTTACTGTAGGATCCCATTTTTTGTGACGCATCTGATATACTAAACCACATTTGCAGTCTAGAACAATGTATCTTCTTGTCACAGCAACTTTGATTTTTGGAAAGTTGAAAACTTAGAACAATTACTATAGAATTTCATTATCTGATCTACTCTTTGGTGTAAACTCGATTCAAACCTATGAATTGCTCATATTTAGGTTCATCCTTAGTTTTCCTACTATTTTTCATTGCATTAATTTGATCATCCTTGGCATACTTAGGGAAATCCTTGTCCATAATACATCATAGACTTAAGGTAGATAAATTGTCTTACCTAGATTGAAAACATAGATTCAAATATGATTGCCTTTGACATATCATTTTATGATTTTTCCTTTGTCATCTTAGTGGAATACCTCAAACTCACCAAGTTAGATTGAATTGCACTTAGTTAACCGATCACTTAGTCATTCTGGTATTGATCCTAAAACATCATTAGCAATCCTAGTTGAAACCTTGCATCAAACTTGGTCAGTTAGTGACTCATCCCTTAGTTATTCCAAGATACTGACATATAGTTTGCATTATACCTTAGTCATTGTATGTCATAATCTATACCAAAAAATAGACCAAAAACATAGCTTAACTTTCATATTCTAGACATTTGCATTATACCTTAGTCATTACATGTTACAAATTTTCCCAAAAACAAAAACAAAAAAAAACCATAGCTTTTACTTTCACACCTTACGTAGTTGCATACCCTACGATTCGCATTTACATGTCATCCCTTTTTGAGTAAGTATTATCTTATGGTCTAGACCAGATTACAAAAGAGACGATTAGAAATGGACCCTTCACAACAACATGAGGACTCCTACAATCCCACTAGTGAATTGAACTTCGATTCAACATCACAAGAACCTCCAAAGTCATATTCCAACCCATTTTAAAACTTCCTTAAGAGAGATGAACAAGGTCCTATCACTTTTTAGGAACTTGAGACCATAGCCTAGGATCCTAAGGTCGTTGAATTTGTCAATGAGCTCATCATGCTTGACCCTAAGAAATTTTTAGCCAAACTCACCACCTAGATTTGACATAAACATGCTACAAGCGGTTCCTTCACCTGAAAATGTCTCAAACCAAAACTAGGGTCATACGACACATATTCCATAGAATGTTATACCACAACTAAATCATAGCATACCTTTAGGAGGAGCTACACAGAGTTCTACAATGGTTCACAATACTCCCACTTTTGGGATGCTTTTCACAGCTCAACCTAAAACATCATCTACTACACAATCCATGACACATGTTGCAACCCAATCAATATTAGCACCTGTAATACAGTCAATAGCACCACTGACAAGCACTAATCCCTTTGTGACCTCAACAAACACCATGAATACTACCTTGAAAAATCCTCCTAAACACAAGAGAGTAAGATTTTCAGGTTCAAGACCCACACCCAAGGTTAATGTCAAGGGTCCCACATATATTCATGTTATTCCCTAAAACATTGCTACACAAGGACAACAAGGCACACATACATTTCCTCAAGGGAATCCAGCATGACCTAGATTTTGATGAAGTACCTTTACGTTAAGCACATCACAACAAGGTACACATGCACAACCCAAAATTTAGAACACACAAGGGCAACCCAACATAAACACCACATATACACATATACCTCAGGTGCAACAATAGATTCCTTCATACAACTACCATGTACCTACACAAAATGTGGGACCTGACGATACGAATGACTTACAAAACCCATAGGTGGATGCTCTAAGTACACAAATGCTTGCATTATAGAAACAAGTGGAGAACATGCAAGTAACAACCAAAAAATCCTCCAACATGTACATGACTTGCATCCATACCCCTTTGATAGAAGTATCTACATGCCTCCTTTTCCACAAGGATACACAATTCTGATCTTTTCAAAGTATAAAGGGACAAGAAACCCAATAGAGCACATCAAATAATTTAGCACAAATTGCATTGACATTGCCTTAGAGCACACATACTTGATGAGATTATTCCCTAGAACTCTTACGAGTCTTGCACTTGAGTGGTTTTCACCATTACCTAGGGGCATAACGACATGGTTTGAATTCGACAACAAATTTATAGATAACTATGCCTTTAACATTGAAAATGATATCACATTAGCCATCTTGTGTACATTGAAACAAGAAGAGGGAGAGTCATTTATCAAATACTTCCAGAGATGGAGAAACTTGGAAAGTCGATGCTAAATAGAGATCCCTGAAAAAAAAAGGTGGACATGCTTTTCAAAAACCTCCTAGATGCTTTAAAAATTACTTTACAAATTCATTGTTGTGAAAACTTTGTGGACCTAGTGGAAAAAGGAGTAATGATTGAGAGATCACTTGTCGCCAAAGGTGCCCTCAGATTCTCTAAGAATACTAGTAATCAACAAATGTTCAATGACAAAAATAAATACCGGTCTTGAAAAAAAATTTCATGAACGATGGGGTTGTGAATACCAAAGTTGTATAGAAAACCAATCCTAATATCACTCTAAGATGACCTGAAGCCTCAATGACTACACCATAAACCCCTACACCAACAACAAATTCCCTAAGAAACAATCAAGGACTAGGACAACAAAGGCCACCTAGGTAATACATTAAACATGAATACACTCCCCTCAGAGAACCCATTGAAATGATACTAAAGAAACTTGTTCAATTAGGTGTTGTACAACTACAGGAACCCATGTATTACGCCTCTGATTTTAAACCCTCTTGGTGGGATGATAATTCCTTTTTTGAATATCACCAAGGTATAGGACACAAAACATCCACTTGTAGACAACTAAAAAATATTATTTTGAACCTTATCAAGGATAGAGTAATCGAGGTGGAGGGACAACAACAACACACTTCTAATCAAGATCACATGATCTACAAGACTCCCCTTTAGGACCATGGTTTAGGGAAAGCCTCTAGTTTAGGTACTAAAAACAATAACACAACTAATTATATAGCTACTAGCTATAATTATTCCAAGATCCTCCATCTCCACCTAATAGATGAATACATCACACCATTACCATCAAGAAGACCCCAGAGTGCATTGTAAGCTCTCACAAAACTAAAATAACCATACCTGCCCCTTCACTTCCCAAGCAGTCCCAAGTTAAAGGCCATTTCAACTTGTTGGATCAGGTAGAGAAAACCCCAACACAAATATCCATATTGGAATTGTTATGCACATCACCTAAGCATCTAGGACCATCCTAAATAAGATGCTAAAAGAAACCTTTGTCCCAGAAAACCTTAACATTGACCGATTTTAAGCTATTGGCTATAATTACACCAAGATCCTCCATATTCATGATACAGATGAATACATCACACCATTACCATCAAGAAGACCCCAGATTGTGTTGTAAACACTCACAAAACTAAAATAACCATACCTACCAGTTCGCCTCCCAAGCAGTCCCAAGCTAAAGGTCATTTCAACTTGTTGGATCAGCTAGAGAAAACCCCAACACAGATGTCCATATTGGAATGGTTATGCACATCACCTGAGCATCTAGGGCCATCCTAAATAAGATGCTAAAAGAAACCATTGTCCCAAACAACCTTAATGTCGACCAATTTCAAGCCATGGTTGGATTCCTTGCAAGCTCTCACCATGTTACCTTCTCTGACAGAGACTACACAACCCAAAAGATGAACCATAATGACTCACTACACATTAAAGCCTTCATCCATCAAAATAGCATCAAACAAGTCTTGATAGACGACGAAGCGGGACTTAATGTTTGTTCCTTAAAATTAGTTAAGGCACTAGTTTTTTTTTAAGCATGTGTGGATAAGATAGAGCATATTCATAAAAGGTTATGATGATGATGAATGATCCTCCCAAGGCACAATAGCACTTCCACTCCAAGTGGGACCCATGATGTTGGATACTACTTTCCAAGTATTGTATTTGGAAATCCCTTATAATCTTCTCCTCGTTCAACCATGGATTCATGCCAAGAAGGTTGTTCCCTCCACATATCATCAATGCCTAAAATTTCCCTACCATGAAACTGAAATTACTATCGAGGGTGACCCTGATCCCTTTGAGTATTGTACTAACCTATGAGAAGTCTCTAAACATCAAGTGCCACTTAATCATGAAGCCTCAATGTCAAACTCGTCCAAATACATTGATCCCTCAACACTCACCAAGACATCTGATGTCCCTCGATCATCTACCTCCAAATCTTCTGCTTTTGTTGCCAAATCCATAGACCTCAAGATCCAAATCTAAGATAAGGGATGTGGAGAATATTGCATGAATAATTTACTAGCAAACGACAATGTTATTGCTGCCAAGGTTGTTAACATAGCTATAGAGGGAACACAAAAAGATGGTCATGCTTGGATTGAAATCTTTTGGGATCCTGATACTACATATTCCTTTTTCCTATCCACTTCCACTTTATCCTCTCATGTCCATGATAAACCACTCCTTGATCATGATTCCATTCAGGGTATCCAATCATCATCCTTCTATCCCACTACCTCAAGATAGGATATGTATCTCCTACAATCACCTCTATCAAGTCACCTTTCCAAGTCGTCAAGGATGTGCAAGATTCCTTTGATGTTAGCAATACAGAAAAGGATAGTCCCAAATATTGTATTGATGACATTGCCACTCCCATTTGTCCACTAGACATTCCTGTCATGTAACCTATTTCATCCATCTTACTCACATCCATATGCATCAGAGACATGGCTCAACAAGTCATAGCCCAAGAAAAGAATAAAGGTAAAGCTCCAATGAATGACCTATTTTTAAAATGAGATCAAGAATCAAGAGACACAATGAAAATAAAAGAAGCTCAAGATGAGTCCTCTAGCCCCCATAAAAAGCTATTGGACCAATAAAAAATGCTAGTCAAGAATGAGCAAGAATGTCAATAAAAGTCCCCCAGCCAAAATCAAAGCTAGTGAACAAATCAAAAATAAAATTCAAAAGTGAAAAAAAGTAGAAGTCGATCTCCAAGTATGCCTCTCCATCAAAAATCACTAGGGGCATCTATCAAGGAAAAAGGTCAAGAAAAGAGCTTGTTGATCCAAGGTCTCTATCCACATCACTCTCACTCATACCATATATTCCTTTCCACTCATCCATGTTCACATATCTATCATATCATCCCACCTTCATTGGTGATGTCTTTCAATGTGTCTTTGATGATAACCCCTTCACGTACTCTAACTCATTGGTTTCCCAAACTCCTTTTCATTTAAATCCCGGTGGCTCATATAGTGTACACATTAGGGATCATACCATAGACTCTTTCATCCACCACTTTTATCATCTGTCATATTTTCCACTTACATTCCACATCCAAATCAAGTCCTTTCATCCAACACGGTCATTTGAATAGGATCAATGCATTATCACGATGTATAAGTTTTACACGTAGCTTCAAAAAGCTCAGTCAAAAACCAAAAAATACCAAAAAAATGAAAAAATGTAAAGAGAAATAATCCGTCCAATAATGAAGACCATCTGAATGGTGCTTTGGATAGTACCATGGTGAAAACTTGTCAAATAGGCACCATGAGTAGACAATCTTCACTCTATCATCTATTATCACTTCACAGGGTCTTTCCACCTTAACCCATGTTAATATAACTATCCCTCCTTCAATCTGCAACACCCACAATGAGAGTGGTTGCTAGTCCTATGGCTTGAGATCGGTTGACACTCGCAACATACCGCGCAATCATTCTTACCATCCCATCCCACACCGTACCTGACCAGGGGAAAATACCTAACACCCATTCTTGATGGAATAAACCTCTAAGAACTTTAGGACCTACCACACTTGTGAAAATACAAAAACATTCAAAAAACATGTCAAAAACACAAACATTCAAAAAATGTGTCGAAAACACAAAAACATTCAAAAAATGTCAAAACTCCAAACCAAAGTCAACGTCTTTCATGTCCATCTTTGTCATAGTCGAACTACATTGCCTCTATGACTGGACATAGGCAAGGCCATCTATCAATTCACACCTGAGGCATAAAGTCGATCTTTTTAGGTTTGTCAAAATAAAATCATAACTCAATCCTTGGTCAATAAGACAAATTCATTGGTCATGTCAAACTACAAGGCCTTTGTGTGATAACGTAGGCAAGGCCATCAATCGATGAGCCTCTGAGGCCACACTAGATCAGTCCATTAGGGTTCATCACATTCACTATCATACACGTTAGATATCTTCAAATAAATCAAATCATTTTCAGTCAATCCTATCATGTTAGAGTTTGGTCGAACTATGTGGTCTCTGCGTGTACAACGTAGGCAAGGCTTAACAGCCCCCAAGGCCTTAGATGTCAGTCCTAGGTGATCCCACAATACTAGTTTACAATTTTTGGGAGATCCTATTTTTTACTGAAATCACATATTTTTAGAAAATATAATGATTTAAGCCTTGAAAAGTTCCATTTAAAGGATTCCAATTGAAGAGGTTTGATCAAACCATCTTAGATCAAACCCCCTTGGATAGAACCCTGCTAGTTTTAAACCATACCTATAATGGAGTCTCCTTTACACCTATCAAAATGCTGATAAAAAACCACTTTTGATTTACCTTTTGGGGGATCAAATGAATTCATTTAAAAAAAATTGTAAGTATGTAGTCCTTATTATAAGCTTCCCAAAAAGTATAATTTTAAGTAAATTTAATTTAATTATTATATTTATTTTTTATTTCTTATGAATGTAGTTTTTCACCAAAAATCAAGCTCTATGTTCTGCACATGTGAAAAAATAGCAGATTATCAAAAAAAATTGAAAAATACCAGTTCACTAGATATTGAAGTCCTTGATCCAACAAAAAAAATGAATTTCAATACATACAAAAAAAGTTATGTTGTATGCAGTCTACCTATGTCTAAATTGTAATTGGTTTGACTTTGAAACTTGATTAAGGAAAAAGTATTCAATAAGACACTATGAAACCAAATGAAAGTGCTAGATATCATAGTTACAAATCTAAATTTGAAAAAAATATAATTTGACTCTTCATGGAAAAAAAGATATGTTGTATATGGTGAGCCTCACTCCTTAAAAATGGTGTTTACTAAAGAAAAAACTAATTTTCAAAGGAGATGGAAAAAGAACTGCAATATGATTCCAAAAAATTTGAAAAAAATATATTTAGAATCTACAGACAAAATTTCACAAGTCACTAGTTTGCATCATCTTCAAATTCCTCATGGTTTAGCCGCTATAGGTGCTTGAAAGTGAAGATTTAGTCAAAAAAATTAGTTTAGTGTCTAGTTTGGCCAAAAAATGTAAACCAGTATTGTGGGATCACCCTCCTCTTAGGGTTTTGTCATGTTGGTCATATCACATGGTCATACAACAAACAAATCGAATGCAAGGTCACAAATGACGCATAAATAAATCAATCCAAATTAATCAAATCAGTCATTTAAGAGTCTTCAAGATGTGTCCTTAACGTCAGACTCCTTTCTATCAACCAATTTATTCAGGATAGGTCTTTCCTGAATCAACATCAAATCAATCAAATCAGTCATTTAAGAGTCTTCAAGATGTGTCCTTCACGTTAGACTCTTTTCTATTAACCAATTTATTCAAGACATGTCTTTCCTAAATCAACATCAAATCAATCAAATCAATTATTTAAGAGTCTTCAAGATGTGTCCTTCTTGATGTTAGACTCTTTTCTATCAAACAATGTATTCAAGATATGTCTTTCTTGAATCAACATCAAATCTATCAAATCAATCACTTAAGAGTCTTCAAGATGTGTCCTTGACAAAAGACTCTTTCTTGTCAACTGCAGGGTCTTCAAGATGTGTCCTTCTTGACATCAAACCCTATCATGTCATCTATTCAAGATGTGTCCTTCCTGAATCTCCACCTTGGCAATAATCAAATTCAACATTTCAATCTTCTTTAAGATGTGTCCTTCCAAAAGAATCACTAGTCAGTCTCATCATCTCCAAGTTAACCTTGGAAAATAATCAAAGAATCTGATACACATGTCTTGACAAGTATTTTTCATTTATTTTTCAATGATTTGATATGATCATGTAACTAGCCATCTCAATGATGTCTTATGATGGATTTAGAGGAGCAAAAATGTTACTTGAGCATATCTTTCTTTTTGACCAGGATTATCATATCTTTTCAAAGCTATCATGTAACTAGCCACCTTATCAATGTCCTATGATAGATTTAGAGGATCGATAATGTTACATGAGTGTATCTTGCTTTTTGACGAATTGTCTTATCTTTTTGAAATTATCATGTCACTAGCCACCCCGAGGATGTCTTGACAATAGTATTCAGAGGAGAAATGACGTATCATGATGATGTCTTATCTTTTCAAATCTATCATGTCACTAGCCACCTCAAGGATGTCCTAGCAACAGGATTTAGAGGAGCAATGATATTTCATGACATGTTTTCTTTGATTGTTGTTTGCAGATTGTCTTGGCAAAAAGATTGGGGAAACTTAGCCCTTAGTGTGAGTCAGGGACATTCCTTGTTTGTGACTATCTATTTTCGCAAGCAGATGACCTTGCACACCTTGGTTTATCTCATATCATGGTGTTTGTTATCCATTTGTATCATTTTAACACCCAATGATGATTAAAACGCAAATGCTTAGTATAAAGACAACAAAGTGATGAAATATATTTCTTTCATGCTAACATAAATCATCTTCAAGATAACAATATTCTTCCATCATCTTCAAGCTAACTGATTTCTTTGACCACCATTGAACTTCTGGCTATCGAATTACCTAATCAGGACAATTTCCAAAAAAATTGAATTTAAAAAAAAAAAAAATCTAAGGGGAAATACCTTTACCTATTTCACATTGGGGCACGACTGGGGCATGTTATTCTTTATTCTTTGACACAAACATCGAAATTACATTATATCAAAGAGGCGCAAAATGTGGACACTGAAAAATGGCTTAGGCCTATGACTGCATTTTTCATTATTAATTCAAGATACCCGCAAAATGATTAAATGATTTTATCATTTAATTATAATCTAACATCGCATTTCCTCTAAAGTAATTAAATAGTTTTAAACATTTAATTAATTCATTTTCATTATTCTTCTAAATTTGATTAAGTAAATAAATTACATTAATTTACTTTAACTACTATAGACACTAAAAAATGTCCTAAGCCTGCGAGTGTCATTTTTCTTCATCCTCGTCCTTCGATAATTGAATAATTTTAGTTATTCAATCATGTTTGATCATATTCCTCTATTAATTAAATAATTTTTAATAATTATTTAATTAATTCACTTTCTAATCTTTATTCTATCCTGATCAATTAAATAAACTAATTGCGTCACTAATTTTTTCCTCTTCTTCAATAGTTAAATAAATTATTATTTATTTAATTATTTTGTCACCTTTCATTTATAGTTAAATAATTACCATTAATTATTTATCTATTCATGGTCCTTGAATTCTTCTATAGTGAAATAATTATTAAAATTATTTAACTATCTCATGCCACCTCCCCTATTAAATAATTAATCTAAATTAATTATTTAAGGACTAATTTTCATCTCTCCATTTAATTAAATTGATAAATTTAATTAAATGCCCCTTTTGTCATTTTCTCTAAATAAATTATTTATTTTCCACTTGTCTATTTTCTCCATTTTTGAATAAATTATTTATGCACCACCTAGTCAAAGATGCTCTGTCATAATCCCCTGTCATAACATTCATTTTTGTCATAGCTTGCATGTCTTGCATGTCTGTCATAGCTGTCAGGTGTGATAGCCGTCAGCGTCATAACTTTTCCATGCATGGCATATTCTTGGTGCATCAATTATGGACCATTGATCTTGGCATCTTTTCTGAGACTTAATCTCAACCATCCATTTCGTAACATCTCTCTCATGCATTCTCATCCATTGATCTTGGAATCTTTCTAGAAGATTAATCTCAACTGTCCATTCAAATGGTTGTCTATAAAAGTAACCTTCCTTCTCCATTTTCAGCTTAACAGCTAATTATCTCCAACTTTCTTGCTACCATTTGTAGGTTTTACACAAGTGTTTCAACAAATCTGAGGGAAAAGTTGCATAACAAGAAGAAGGAGAGCAAGAGAAAGAATCAACCATAATGGGGAGTGATTTCTTTTATGTTTTGTATTTTTTATTCTCTCTATTATTTGTTTTCTCTTGTTGGATGAGGTTAATAGTTTAGAATTGTTGGCTGTCACTTTATCTATTCTATTTTATTTCTAACCCCATCTCACATTTGGTGAACCCGACGTGAAGCAGAGAAATTTGTGTGTTGTTCATTTTTGTTGTTTTGCAAATTACAGCCAAGAATACATACGAAATCTCGTCATCTTCATTTGAGCATAGAAAAATGGACGCATCAAATCTTTTAAAAAAAAAATTGGGTTTTTTAGGCCTCATTCTCAGCTTTCCAGAACATTAAACGATTTGAAATTTCATTAAAATTTGAGAAAGTTATGGCCATTTTACTGATCACGGCTTTTTAAGATTTAGTTGTTAAAATCCGATTTTTCTTTTGTTTATAATACTTATGTTGTATAGAATTTTGTAAAAAAAATTATGGGTTTTTAAGGTCTATGACTTAGCTTTCCATAGATATAAATAGCTTAAAATTTTATTTATTTTTGAGAAAGTTATCACTATTTTAGTTTGTTGTTTTCATTTAACTTTTTTTACTAATCTTTTGTTTGTAGCGTGTGGCTTTGGAGTGGGGCTCTCAAAATTTGCTTCTTTTGAAGCAACAAAAAAATTGAGCTCTTAGTTTTTAGTTTTCTTTGTTTTTTTTTTCTCTTAGTTTAGTTTAGTCTTTTTATTTTATAAATTAGTTATTTACTAACTTTTAGTTTGGTTTTTAAACTCTTGTTCTAACTTAGTTTTTTGCAGCTTTCTTGTTGGTCCAAGATATTTATGAAACTACTAATTTGTGGTTTTGCAGCTCCGTTAGTCGAAGACTTATTTTTTAAACAATGTGTTTGTGATTTCTAGTTTAGGAACACTTCTTTTGGTGCATTAAAATGAACATGTGTTTGATTTTGTCTGACTGTGCTTGAAGGTGGTAGGTGATTATGTTCTCACCTTGTGAAAACTAGGTGATCAAAAAATCAGACCCACCTTATTTTTTGTCGCCTTCACGACTTAATAATCGAAGTATCATCTCCCCTTGCACTTTTGAGCGATCCTGGGTGTAAGAGAAATGGTTATTATTTCTAGAAATGGGTCTGCCTTAAAGGAAAAAGTACTCACCTTAAGGGATGACCCGACCGGTAACAGGCTAAAGCCAAGCCACTTCCAGTCGGGATATAAAATGGGTGCTTGAGGAAAGTTCAAGTACCACGAGTGTGGATGTGTCACACAAACACAGTAGTACTCCCATAAACCCTGTTGAGCGTAACCTCTTCAGGCTAGAGTGCCACCTAATTGGTGATTAATCTCTCACCCCATGTGTGGCCACTCGAACGGATGCCCTAACTAAACACCTATTATTTTAGAAGCCAACCATTTGCAGTCGTTGTTTGGTATAGTGCAGGGTACAGTATCATGCCCGAAGATACTCACTACTGACTCACTTGAGTAGAGATAGCAGTTCTTGGGAAGTGATGACCCAAGAATTCGAAGTTGGTGTGCTCGAATGACGTTAATGAGTCGTGGAGGGGAGCCAATGCCACCAAACTTCTAAGCTATCCGCTCTCGAGAAGGAAAGGTGTTTAGCACCAATCTGGGGTATAATGGTGGGCTATATCAAGTATACAAACCCTTGGCCTATTAGGATTGTGCTTGTATCATGTGCATTTGCATACACCAAAACATCGTGCTTGTCAAGTGTTTTCTGGATTTTCAAATAGTATTCACCACATTCAAAAATTTGAACACAAACAATTGATTTTAAACAAACATCACACCTAGTAACTTGCAACACCTCAAAACATTTCCAAAACCATCAACCAAATATGTCTAACCGCTATCCTCCATATTCATCCATGACCTATGAATGAAACCAAAGGATTGAATATCTTGACCATCATTTGAAAGAGCTTGAAAAACAACTTGAATCCCAACATTTGAATGAAGTGATGCAATCATCTCATAAGCCTTTATCCTCATCCAAAACTACATCATCCAAGTTCAACATTCATGATTTTCTGCAAAGGCTAAATGAGAAACCTAAATCTAAATCCTCAAACATAAATGATCTTGAGCAATCCTACCATGTCATGCATTTATCTTCATCTCCCATAATTCAAAATAAACCTCATGAGTCTTCCTCCCAAGTTAACGAATCTATTCAACCATCCTCTCCTATCATGCCATCTCCATCCAATGAGTCATTTCAATCTCTTAGTCCAAAGCATGCTAGCATAGACTCCCCTACAAATCAAGATCAAAGTATTATTTCCATTCCATCCAATGATACCAAAAATTTCCAATGCTCTCCAATCTTTGACCAAGATCCCATCTCTCAAGAACCTCACGATGATCCCCTTATCTCTTTTTGTTTCATTTAAGATGATTCCCTTCCATCTCAAGAGAAAATTATCCTTCCAAGTCCTCCTTCCACCTCATCTAATGAATCCATACCATCTCATGATTCCATCATATCCAATGATCAAGATATGCTTTCCACAAACATCATGATTCCTTTCCTCATCAAGATCAAGATAAACCTCCATTCAAGGATACCCTTTCATTCCATGATGATGTTCATCATTCTCATGAGCAAGACATGCCTTTCATACCACTTCGTGATGATTCCATACCTAATAAAGAGCAAGCTACTCCATCTCCTACACCTCTTGATCCTTTTCCAAGTCAAGATCAAAGTACCCCCTTATCCCCACGTCAAGATCCTATCACACATCCTAATTCCCCTCATGACCACAATCCTCTACAAGAGTCTATCACCCCTATTCAAACTATCCATGAACCTCTTACCTATCAAATGGGTTCTCTCACTTTTATCCAAGGTGGTTTACTTGAAGATCTTGTTATTCCTTCCATATCACAACCACCTCACAATGGACTTGCATCTTGTTTCATAAACAATATATATCATGTTGGCAAACGAATGTGTCAAAGTATGAACTACAAAGGAAAAGGATTAGTCCTTCATGAACAAGGTATCCTAGGACCCCTTTATATCCAAGAAAATCCATATTATCATGGCCTTGGTTATACACCTCATGCTCAAGACATTGGTATCCATCGTAAGCCTAGATTCCATCAAAATAAACCTACTTATCCTATTCCATCAAACCTTTCATCTATCCTAGGTCCTTTTCCTAGCCAATCAAACCTTCCATCTATCATTGGTCCTTATCATCCAAACCCTAGTTCATCAACCCTTCCATCCATATTGGGGCCCTACATCCCTCCATCTCCTATTCATCAAGAACAACAAAGGCACACATCCTTGATGCCCTCTCAAAATTCTACCTACATTAACCCATCCATAAGAACTCCATATCATTCATCTCCATCCACCCATCCCATTGCTCTTGGAAGCAATTTGGGTGCCAAATTTCAAAATATTCCATATCAAAATCCACATGTATCAAAGGATCAACATGTCTCCTTGAAGAGCCATGCAAAAATAAAAGAAAATTTGATCCCAAGTCAAAATAAAAATCAAAAGGCCACAAAGGCCCATCAAGTCAAAATAAAAATCCAAAAGGCCACAAAGGCCCATCAAGTCAAAAGAAAAAAATTCAAAGGCCACAAAGGCCCATAAATCAAGAAGAAAAAATTCAAAGGCCACAAAGGCCCATAAAGCAAAAAGAAGAATATCAAAGGCCACAAAGGCCCATGAATCAAAAATAAAAATCAAAAGCTATGTGGATTCCTAAAAGTCTTGTAGAAGCAATAAAATCTAAATTGACATCCAAATTTGCTAATCCAAAAGCTTCCTCCTATCGTCCATCTAATAACCTATCATCTTCCAAATTCATTTTTCATCCATCACTCCACCACCCTTCAAGGTGTGTGCTGATGTTGATCTTTCCATCCTTTCCATCCTTTTCATTTATCCATCAACAAGCCTTCCAACCTCCTATCCATTATCCACCATTCATCCCCCATTATCCTCCTTTAATCCAAACCTTTGCATAAGTCCTTAGCTTCTTCCATCGCACCATTTATCTACCAACGTTTATGAGTCTAATCCTTCTTTCTATGGTTTATTAGAGCACATATTAAAGGGATATTAGCTGTGAAACTTGATGCTTGAGTCCTTCCTTCATCTCCCTATCATGCATATATTACCTTTCGTTTTCATTTATCCCTATCCATGTCCTATCTTCCATATTCCTCTTGTACTCTACACTTGGGGGCAAGTTTCATATATCCTTTCATTCATATCCATTATCCTCTTTACATTCATCCTTTACCTTTCCACCTTCGATCTTGACAAGGTTAGGATCTTCTTGAATGTCATACATCTTATCCTCTAAACTTTATCCATATCTTTCGTACCATATCCTTCACCGTATCCATATTTCACCATCCTATCTTAATACATCCTTTCTTCCCTTCCTTGGTCTTGATGAGGAATAGGAGAAAAATACTTAGGCATTGTGTCCATATCTTATCAATCTTGATCATCCTATTCATTATCCTTATCTTTGCATTCTTCCATTCCATATCTCCTAGCTTATCAAAATCCATGTCCCATTTCCTTCCTTTGTTCTTGATGAGATTAGGGGCAAAATTACAGATGCATTCTTTGGATTTCCTTTCATATCCTTATGTGTTACCATTCCATCTTAGTTCACATCCTTATCATTTATCCATGATTAAATTACCTCCATTTTCGGTCATCATGTCCCTTTGCAACCTTGAATCTTATCATGCAAATCGTATTTAAGCCTAGATGTAAAACATTATCCAATCCTCATATTTTTTGTCAAATCAATCATAAACAATCATCAATCTTATCGTACTTAGAGGAATCAGTGATCCTAAGTACTTATCATCATCATGCCTTATGGAATCGATCATTCCTGGCATCCAATCAACGAACCATTATCATCTTTTGACAAAGGATATGTTGCTTGTGTGACATGTTTTGCAGTGAATCTTTCATTTTGATCTATTGTTTATCCATGGTTGCACTACCTCTAGTGTGGGGAATCTAGTTCCTTCAATCATTCATATCACATTTCATTTCACTCCATCTTTAAATCTTGAAAAAAAAAAAAACATAAAATATCTTGAAAACTCCAAAAAAACCCTAAAATGTCCTAAAAAGTCATAAAATGTCCTAAAAATATTAAAAATTCATAAAATGTCCTAAAATCTTAAAAAATCATAAAATGTCCTGAAAAACTCCAAAAAAAATCATAAAATGTCCTGAAAAACTCCAAAAAAATCATAAAATGTCCTAAAAAAATTCAAAAAAAATCATAAAATGTCCTAAAGAATTTCAAAAAACGGTGACACTTTCAAATCACCACACAGCGTTGAACTTCAACAAAATCAAAACATGCAAGTGTTAACAATCAAGAAAACATTATAACATATATATCAATCCACTTTTCAAATCCAACCAAACACATAAACTGTAACAAGAATCGATTCTATATCGAAGCATGATGCATGTTTGTTTGTTTATCTTTGATTGTTTTATGATTTTATCTTTGGTGACATGTCTTTTAGCTTCTCCAAGATGTCTTTGACTAGAGAGGCAAGGATGGGGCATGTTCATTTGTTTGTTGTTTGTGGATTGTTTCTTATTCACAAGATGACTCGTCTTAGGACATGGTTATCTAAAACCATCGAGGACTTATGAGTCTAATGTGGATGAGAACATTCATTTTCCGATAGTGTCTTTTGTGCAATAAGTATTCATGTCATCTAAGGTTCTTATATCTAGATGCTTATATTTCATTACTCAATAAAAATGCAAACAGTATTTAGGTCGTCTAGATGTTCATGTTATCTAGACGCTTATACTAATTTGCGACATAATAAGCCCAATGATGATAAAAGCACTTAAATGGTACAAGAAGCTTCATCACCTTCATTCTCTTCCATCTTGCATTTCATTTTCTTCATCTTTCTTGTCGTAGGTAAATTAATCAATTGCTTAACTCACTGATATATGTCTCTTGAATCAAATCTCAAATCAATCGATCTACTTCTTGAAATTTCATGTCCCCCTAATCAATCAATCAATCCATCATTGCATTAGCTTGTCTTGCGTAAGCATCATTCTCAATCAGCTTCATCAGCTCATCAACCTGGCTATACTGATCATTTCCATCAATTGTTCAGTTACACCCATCAACTTTGCATTTTCATCAAAATTTACATCACTGTTTTATCACTTGTGCAATATCAAGTATCTAATCACTTTCTAAACATCTATCGAGAGATTAATCTTCTTACAATCTATTCAATCAATCTCTCGAGGAGGCATATCATTCTTATCATAATCCTTACCAAGATATCTTTGGGGCATGTATCAGTTGATCAATCTTTTTCTTTGAAACAACACGACAAGTTGCATTTTCTCAAAGAGGGGCAAAATGTAGACACTAAAAAATGTCCTAAGCCTGCGAGTGTCATTTTTCTTCATCCTCGTCCTTCGATAATTGAATAATTTTAGTTATTCAATCATGTTTGATCATATTCCTCTATTAATTAAATAATTTTTAATAATTATTTAATTAATTCACTTTCTAATCTTTATTCTATCCTGATCAATTAAATAAACTAATTGCGTCACTAATTTTTCCCTCTTCTTCAATAGTTAAATAAATTATTATTTATTTAATTATTTTGTCACCTTTCATTTATAGTTAAATAATTACCATTAATTATTTATCTATTCATGGTCCTTTAATTCTTCTATAGTGAAATAATTATTAAAATTATTTAACTATCTCATGCCACCTCCCCTGTTAAATAATTAATCTAAATTAATTATTTAAGGACTAATTTTCATCTCTCCATTTAATTAAATTGATAAATTTAATTAAATGCTCCTTTTGCCATTTTCTCTAAATAAATTATTTATGCACCACTTAGTCAAAGATGCTCTGTCATAATCCCCTGTCATAACATTCATTTCTGTCATAGCTTGCATGTCTTGCATGTATGTCATAGCTGTCAGGTGTCATAGCCGTCAGCGTCATAACTTTTCCATGCATGGCATATTCTTGGTGCATCAATTCTGGACCATTGATCTTGGCATCTTTTTTGAGACTTAATCTCAACCATCCATTTCGTAACATCTCTCTCATGCATTCTCATCCATTGATCTTGGAATCTTTCTAGAAGATTAATCTCAACCCTCCATTCGAATTGTTGTCTATAAAGCAACCTTCCTTCTCCATTTTCAGCTTAACAGCTAATTATCTCCAACTTTCTTGCTACCATTTGCAGGTTTTGCACAAGTGTTTCAACAAATCTGAGGGCAAAGTTGCATAACAAGAAGAAGGAGAGCAAGAGAAAGAATCAACCATAATGGGGAGTGATTTCTTTTATGTTTTGTATTTTTGATTCTCTCTATTATTTGTTTTCTCTTGTTGGATGAGGTTAATAGCTTAGAAGTGTTGGCTATCACTTTATCTATGCTATTTTATTTCTAACCCCATCTCACAACTACATCATTGATTAATTATAATCTTTTCTTTTGATTAATTAAATAAGTTTCTTAAATTTATTTAATTACACATTTAAATTAAATCCTTTCTTCTTACTAATTAAATAAGTTTCTTAAATTTATTTAATTTCACATCTAATTAATTCATATTCTCCCACATTTAATTAAATAAATGATCATTCATTTAATTAATTAATCCTATCTTATCATATAAAGTGACTCCATAAATTGAATAAGTCATCTAATTGATTTTGGAATCGCATACACCACTTCCTCCACAAAGAAAGGAATTAATTTGATAACTAATTCTTCTATTTTGAGCACATGTCTCCTACATTTTCAATTAAATATCTCATGCATAATTCTCTCCATTCCTAACTAACACTCTCTCTCAATTCACCTCCTTTTGACTCACACATTCTTCTAGTTACACCTCTTAACTAATCGATCAAGTTGGCTAACTATTCAATCAAATTTTCTAAATATCTAATCAAGATCTCATCAATCAAGGACTTAACTATTCAATCAGGTCCTCACACTTGATTTGGACCATCCAAACGCAACTCAATCTTGACTGTCAAATATTTGAAGCTTCTAAAAATGAAGCTTTGAAATCCACTAATGGGTAACCACAATCTTCATAGTTTTGTTACATCAAAATACATTCAAGTGAATATTGCATACTCCCAATCTAAAGGCAATTGAAGCGATTTAAAGTAAAGTTGAGAAGGTTAATGAAGATGAGTCTTAAGCAAGCATGGAATTTGGGTGATATGGTTCTTGTTTATGAATTCTTTGCTTGCATTGCATTTTATTATTGATTTGGGGATCTTAGCATAATTAGGAAATCTTTGGTTGTTGCTATATGTTATGTTCTTTAATCCTATTTATTTTCCTTGAATACAAAAGTAATTATGTTATAAAAAATATGAAGAACATCAAGTTGGTGAAGTACATATAGAATGAACATATCAATGCTCAACACTGCAACATTTAATTCACCACAACACAAATGTTGATGTGACATAATTTTATAACAAAAAAAATGTTTATATTAACTTATTAAAAATATAACGTAAATATAATAACAAGAGAAATTTGGCACATAATATCACATGGTACAATAGTGCATGGTCATAACTTTGTAAAGCTCAAAGGTTTATAAAACTACAATGGCTTGAGAGAATGTGATGCAATGAAATCTTGACAAGTGTCTGACAACTAGAATGTGGTGGGGACCATTGGCAAAAAATAACTTTAAGTGTTTTAATAACAAACATGAATTAAAGCTCAATTTTTTATCTTTATAAATCTAATGGCTCTAGGGTGATTTAGGAGGTTTGAGTTTGCAATTCTAGCACTCCAGACATTTCATTCCAAAATGTAATTGCAATCATCCATTGAACGTTCATTGAAAAGTGAAATAGTTTTGTACATTAATTTTAATTTTTTGAGTATATTAATATTATATTAACTCATTAATTTTATATTGACATTTGGTTTTAGACATAGCACTTTGAAGCACTAAAAAGATAAGAGAATTATTTGGCTTGATGTACCTTAATCATTACAATTTAACATTTGATATATTTGTCACCAACACTATGATTTTTATTCACATTCAAGTTTAATTCACCAAAAAATATATTTTATTGGTTTGAATACATGTTTAATTTTCCAACAGAAATACTTTATTGCTTTGAATACAAGTTTAATTTGTAAATGAAAATATTTAATTAGTTTGAATACATGTTTAATTTTCCAAAAAAAATATTGTATTGGTTTGAATACAAGTTTAATTTGCCAATGAAAATATTTTATTAGTTTTAATACAAGTTTAATTCACCATGAAAATATTTTATTGGTTTGAAAATGAGTTTAATTCACCAATGAAAATATTTTATTGGTTTGAATACAAGTTTAATTCACCAATGGAAATATTTTATTGGTTTTAATAAAAGTATAATTTCCTAAGATTTTCTACAAACTTCTAGTGATTAAAAAATATTTGCCAATAGAATAATTTTTTTTTCCTAAAAGAAAAGGAAAATAGAGTTTATATGTTTTTCGAGAATAATGCAAGATTTACTAGGTTTTTATACCTTTTCCCAAGGAGGGTTTCTTAAAGTTATCCCTATTGTTTACCACTAGACACTTCTTCTATAGTCTCTAGTCTTAATCTGGTTTCATGCTAGGATGGACAACATGTCTTGTTCTCAATTACCACATTTATAGATTTCCTATTTTCTTTTTTATTTGGAGGATTTTCTTTATACCAACTAGAGTCCACTCCTCAAAGTTTGAATTATAGTTTCTATTAAATCTCGATTCCTTTATTGGGCTCGCTATAAGAACAAAATTTGTTGACCTTAAGGTTTATTATTTCTATTTATCTATTTCTTTTCCTGTAGGGGTCCATAATGCAATACATTTCTTAGAGGTGGGTTGAACTGGAAAAAAAATTGACCTCAACAATTTTGTTTTTTTATTGCTCCACTCTATTTGTATTATTAGGAGAGAGTATTTTTCTCATTAATATTTCCCCTATCTTGTATATCCAATCTCAATATAAGAGGAAGCAACACACTCACCAACTAACTTGGACATTTTATCTTCCATGGATGAATTTTTCATCTATATTTGACCCTCTTGAATCTCTCCTTATTTATAGGACTTATTCTCTACCACACTCTCAAGGGCTTTAATAATGTTATCCCTACATACACATTCCTCTTCTACCCTTGAGTCATAATGGGTGAATCCAAAATCTTTAGCAACTCCTTTTTGAAGGATTATCTATTAGAATCCTTAGTTACTTGTTTTTATTTAGGCTATAGTATTGAGGTGGAAAGTTTTGGGAATGTATTGATGAGGTGCCCAAAGTATTAGAACAATTCTTACAATAATAATCAAAATTTTCATAATTATATATTTGTTCCATTTACCAAACTTGCAATCTAGAACTATATGTGAGGGAAGTGCCTCATTCACTTCCACATTAGCATGTAATCTAGCAAAAATAGGTCTTGATTTTTTCTTGGTAATTTTATCAATATTTAAGAATTAATTGAAGGAATTTAGAATACTAGATATTATAGTGAGATCCCAAAATTTTAGAGGTGATCCTAGAAGGAAAAACCATGTAAGAGAATTAGCACAAAGGTTCACACTTGGGTCAAACCAAGCTTTGTATTTACACCAAGAAATGTTATTTCTATTTTTATAGCCAAAACTCCATGGCCCCTCAAACACAACCTTGTGCATATCTTCTAGAGAGGAAACCCTAAATAGAAACAACCCTATTTTCATAGCACTTGTTGTTAGACCACCCTTCAAATTTCACACTTATTTGGCTCATTTCCATACTAAATCTATATTGGGACAAAAAGATATAAACTTACCAACTAATGCATTCTCCATTGCCAACATAATTTTTTCCATCATGGAATCTAAGAGACTAAGATTTAATCCCTCGTTGTATTCACAAGACACGGGAATTTCAATGCAACTATTTTTAGAGGGCCCAAAACCAACAACAATATTAAACCAAAACTTGTTTCCCTTGCACCCAACATTGGTATTTCCATTCATTACAGGGGCATGATATGATTCTCGTGAACCATTTTTTTAATTTTTAGAACAAGAGGAAGATAGCAATGGGGGATTAAGATTCATGGTTTCTAAAGAATTGATTAGCCAAGCCATGGAGGTTAGCTGCAAAGGTCAAAAGGTCCTAAGAATGAGCAAAAGCAAAGACTCTATTTATTAATGCTTTCCTTGAAGACAAAGAGGAGGTCATTAGGCACCAAAATGGCTACAATATAATATTGTTGCGCCCCCCCCCCTAGAATGAGGTAAGATATTTCCTTATAAAGTACTTTACCTTAGAAGGAATGTTATTCATGATTCATGGGTATCATTTTCCCCTAAATTATGTAGACCATTTAAGGCATCAAAGGCTTGTTAAATTTTCCTAATTTTTCTTTCTTCTTTAGAGAATTGTATAAATAATGGTGTCAACCCCCTAAATCAAGGTATAATTATTTTATTATACTAGCATAATCTCAGCATTACCCCTATGCTTCTTTATTTTCAGGTTATTAATATTACCCAAAACTCTATATAGTTGAGCTCAATGTGGCAAAAAATAACAAAAGTTATAAAGGAAAAAAAAGGTTCTAAAACCCTTCAAAATATTGAGGACGGTAATAGTGATTTTCTCCCCACCCTTTCTCCTAATGATGTTGAGTCCACCACACCTAAAAAGCCCAAATCCAAGTCTGATATAGAGAAAAATCCTAGTCACCATTTCTCTAAGCACATACTCCTATTTCTAAAAGGGACAAGATTAACTGGTCTAAGGATCTCCCTACCAAGGATAAGCTATCCAAACATAACAAAAAAAGATAAATTCCATAGAGGCCAATCTTTCTATCAAAGCTCCCTTTTTCCTAAATATGACACAAATTAACCATCCTAACAAGGACAACTATTTGAAGGTTGTTGGGGTAGAAAAAGGTATGTAAGACAAGAAAAAGTGGTATTACTAAGAACACAACAAGGAAAAGGTGGAATAGGGGGTCCTTGGTATGGAAAATAATATGGAAGGAGAGAGTTTTCCCCATGATTGAGGAGAGAGGAAAGGGTTACTAAAACGCATAAGGTGGTAGAATAAATTAGCATCAGTTGTGATTATATTCCTTTGTCTAACTCCAACACCTCAAATAGTAACCTATCGAATGAGGATTTTTTGAATGACTCTCCCCCTAAAGACTATATATTTGAGACTAACTCTAAGGCCTCTAAGGTTGAGGATACCTTCTGTGATAATTTTAATGAGTATGACAATGCTCCTACTAATCCTTGTTAAGATGCAATAATTTGAGGAGGTAGTGATGTCATTAGAGACCATACTTGTGCTCACTAATTAACTACAACACAATCTAGCTAAGATTAAAAATAAGGTTGATTAGGTGGAAAATAGGGTTCACCAAAATAAATCAACAAGATGATGAACCACTATGTTTTTCCACACAAATCACATGCAATTTATGCAATTATGAGAGCCAAAATATGCAAATAACAATAAAAAATGATACCTAACTGTTATAGAAACTATGAGGGAAATTTTTAGAGCTCAAAGAGGTGTGTACCTTGCTTCAAGAAGCTTGTTTTTAAGGCATAAAGGACTCGTTCGCCTTTAGTGGCAAATGGGTCCTTGTTAGGGTTTCTAAAGCTGAGATATGGGTTATTTTCCTTGATGTTTGCACTCTCAGATTCTTGCTTGTTAGCTCACGAAAATGTGTACTTAATTTTATAGCATAATTAATTTGTTCTTTCACTTTAAAGGTCAAATTTGTAACTTGATAACTTTGATAATTTTGATCTAAACTTCTTCTCCACTTGATCTTCAAACTATAAATATGAAAAGACACATTCAAGGAGAGAAAAACTTGTTGATTATTAGTGAATAGGGCTTTTCCTAATTCAAACCCCTTGTAGGTAATTAAACCAAATGATGAGACAATGAAATTGAAGCATGAAACATGAAATGATGCAATGTAGATACCTTGGACATTGTCTTGTAATACAATTTGCAATCTAGCATGTAATGGCCATGAATAATGTAGATCTTGATCCTTGAATATGATGCAAAACAATGCTTGCAAGTAGATCTTCAATGCTACACTCACTTTCTTAGCTCAAAACATGTATGAATGCATTAAACCCTTGACATGATGGAATGGCCTTGAATTGGTGCAATAAACCTTGATAATATGCCTTGAAATACCTTTGAAAGTGCTCTTGAATTTCTCTATAATTCTCTTGTAAACTATTAGGATGTATCATAAAATTGCTAGGAGAAACAATGTGAATTAAGCCCTTATACTAAATTAGGAGATTAACCCCAAAATTCAAACAATTTAAGACGTCACCAGATTTAGGGATAAATATTATTAAATCCCCACCATAATGAAACTCAAAAATGGGGTCCTCATTAAGGGAGGACCCATTCTCCACCTAGGGCGAATGGATCTTGGCTCAGTTTTCCAAGACCTAACCTCAGGGGATGGAAAGAACATTAAATACCCATTTAGAATCAACTAATAATGGGGGGTTCCTATAGAGGGAGGACCCATTCGCCACCTAGGGTGAATGGGTCCTAGCACCAATTCCTAGGGCCCCAATTTTCCCAATTAATTGTTATGTAATTTGAATTGTGGGTTTCAGGATAGATCCTTGAGAGGTGTCATAAATGAGGCTTAAATTTGAATTAAATGGGTTAACTAACTCCAATTAACCACAATTAATTAAAAGGAAACTAGATAAGTCTGAAAGTTTGTTACAACACTTTACAACACCACAAATAGGGTACACATTAGGTACATTTCATTAAAATAGGACCATTAGGCTTAATTAATTGGATAAACCTTAGAAAAGTGTGAAAGTGTGTTACAACACTTTTGAAAAGGATCAATTAAGGTATATTTTTAAAAAATAAGGGCCTTGAAATGATGTGAATGTTTACAACACATTACAATTGATACTATTCCAAGACACCATTAATTCAAATTTATGTCAATTATCCAAATTAAGTGTGAAAAAGGACTACTTTTTTTTACACTACATTTTTCCCAAAATTTAGTGAGAGGATGACCCCATGTCAAACTCACACTAAAGTAGACATTAAAGACAATTGAGTATGCAACAATAACAAATATACATGATAATACCCTATCAAAGGCCAATAAAGAAAAATAAAAGGATCAAGCACAACCATCCCAACACGATGTGGAAAAAGGTTGTTTGTCCAGGAAAAAGGATCAAGCTTTGATGGTCCAATGCAATGTGGAACATGTATTTAGGTTGTTTTCCATAACATATGTTTCTCACTCTGGGGTAGTGGAACCTCAGTCTGACCAGTAGATGAGTTGTCCCAACAAAGTAGCAAATGAGAGAATCATATTAGCCTCTCATACCATACCGAAGTTATCCTCTTGAAAAATTTGATAAGGCACCACAATGTAATGCTTTTGTAAATGTTGTTTTAATGCAAAATTTTGTTAAAGGGGATTTTTCTTTGTTCATGTAAAGGTATTATTCTTAGGGAGCATTTTTCATAATGTCTCTAAGAGAGGACAAGTCAAGGTGTCAAATCATCACTCATGGGATGCCTCATTTGCATCTTTCCATGATGGTAGATTGTACACTCTTGGATGGAATCAAACCTAATGATGCCACCAAAAAGAGGACACATCACAAGAAAAAAGAAAAAACTCATGCCATAATTTTTTTTTGAAAGATGTCATCAATGTATGCCCCCACTTTAAAGCAGTTGTTGTACCATCACTGTGAGCAATTGCTTTAAAGTATCCAAATGTTTTTCCTAAGAAATGAGAGCTTTCCTAAAAAAACCCTATGCCAAGTCATATATTTTTTAGATAAGTTACATCATGAAATAGGCAAGAAGGGTTTCCCCCACAAATACATAAGAGATCAATGGATTTTGGGTCAGTATGTTTTTGCTACAATGTTTTCATATAGCATGGAATTATCATCATTCCCCAAATACTCATAGAACTAAAGGAATGACACAAAGAGAGTGAAAACAAAGAAAAATCCTTTTGGGTCTATTAGCTCTCAAAAACGCAGGCAGAATGCCTCAAGAGGCTGCTAATCTCTTGATATGCTTTAGGGTAACAAACAAGGTCAAAAGCTTTCAACCTTCTACTCTTCAGGTGTTGCAAGACCTAGGCAGGTGTACCTAATTGAATGAAGCAGATTTGACTTATGATGATCCTTCTTGCAATGATTTGTCCACAATGGCAAATGGAAGTGAAAAAATGAAATCAAACTTGATAGCAACAACAATCTTCTGATCTAAATCCTAAAATGCTCAATTAATAGATATAAAGAAACTGAATGAATTCAAAATGATGAAGTGCAGAGACCGGTGCCTTATTGGGTATGCGAAGTCAAATGAAATAGAAGTGGGCAACTTATTATGGCTGAAACTCAAATTGTCGGTATATGATCTATTTATAACTTGTATAAACATGCAAGATTATGACTACTAAGCTCTACTTTAATAATCCAGATGAATCCCCCTGATTACTGTGATCAACCAAAAGGATTTAATCTCTCCTTGAAAGAACCAATAGATTAAACACACAGATATAGCAAATGTGCACTGATAAACTAAAAATAAGCTTGTTACTTCAATTTAAATAACCAGAAAAAATCAACTTGGAGACAACTTAGCAATACTTTTCAATAAACTCAACATACAATTGACACCAGAAATAACCTGCCACACTAACTGAATTTCATTGAAATCTCCATTTGAAAACATGCATCATAGTCTCTGATAAGAGAATTCTATTCTACTGTATCCATCTCTAATCTGCTGTCTCTATCTAAGATCTGATGATTCAATTACAATCGGGAATGATTATTTATACATATACATCAGGAAACATATTGCTTCCAAATTCACGTCGGTCAACCATAGTATTCGTGCAAAGTTCATGTCAGCCCACAACTGCATTTAGAAAATCTCATGTCAACCATAGTGCTTGAGTCTTCATTAATCATTTGTTGAACAGTCACTAAGACAAATCTGTAAGTATGTCGAAGGCAATTATAATGTTATCATCCTGTGCTCGTTATGCTTTGTCGTGACTCTATGATGTCGATGATACATCTCATAGATTACAAAATGTTATATCGATATGTATTCTTTACGTGCTTTCCATTTGCTGAGACACGAGGAATTTCTTACCGAGCAGCGTTTCTTTTTCCTCATTTGCTTTCGCCATGACCCCTTCAATATCGGAGAGACATCTCATAGACCACATTATGTTTCACCAAAAACCCACATGATACATTTCGGGTTGCTGAGACAATTCAAATTTCTTACCACCAGAGTCCATTCATTTATGCCCTTCGCCGAGACATTCTAACGTCGGGAAGACCTCTCATAAAGCAAGTTATGTCTTACCGAAAGTATTATTTTTTCTCATGTATCATTGTGACAATTCAATCCTCATGTCAACAAATTCCCCTTTGTGTTCCATCGGTGAGACCCCCTGCACTTCGCCAAGACCATTCTCTGAAGTAACATAAGTCTTACCGATATGTTTTGTTTTGTGTTGGTCGGTGAGACCCATATGAATTCATTATGACTTCATATCAAATACCCTCAGTCTGGCCGAAATGAATTCTTAATGTATTTGTCAGTAGGACTCCTCTCGATAACCCTTTTGATGAAAACCACGACGGCAAGACCCAATGAAGTTGAGGAGATATCATTCCACATATCAAAACTCTTACCGAAAACCCACAATTGCCAATCGGGGAGACATATTGAATTCACTAAGACCTCAGCCCAACAGCCAAACTCCTACCGATATGCTTATCCAAATGCAGGTCGGTAAGACATGATGCGCTCGGTGAAACATTACACCAATGACCCTTGGCTCATGCCGATAAAGCTTTTGTCGCCAAAACAACATATATGTCATGCCGAATGATGAAAGCACAAGACTTGTGATCGTTGTGACATCAGATGAGTCTTGTCAATAGGAAATACATACTCATACAAGCATAATTATAATATGAATCAAAAAACCCCTAACCATCACAAGCCGATATGAAAAAGAATGTGAAAAATGTAGACATAGATGATTTTATGGGCAAAATATGGGGAAAATATGGAAATTCATGAGCATGATCAATATTTAAAAACATCAGAATTTAATAGTTCCAATAGGGTCAACATGGAAGAAACCTAAATTTCTCAATGCCTTGTGTCATCCCCAAAAGCAAAACACAAGACAAATAAAAAAGATAAATAAAAAGCTTTTGGTTCAACATGGAAGAGACATGAATGTCTCGACACCTTGCCTTATCCCCAAAAGGAAAACATAAGACAAATGAAATGATTACAACATATAGAAGAATGAAAGGTACATATAGAGAAATGCACAAAAATAGAGAGGTACATTAAACGAAACATGGGGGATCACAATATGCACATGCAAAAAGAAAATATAAAAAAGAAAAAAATACTAATAAGGAGCATGTGAGTCAACCTAAAGTAGTTCATCTGCATCCCAATCTTGGTTGATATAAACAGAAGGTAGAAAATTAGCCAAACGGACAAGAGCAAGTGTCAAACTAGGGGAAGCACCAGGTTCAACAGTCTTTTTAGGAGATGTGTCATGCAATTTCATAGAAGAAGAAAACAATTTATTCAACTCATCATGCACTTATTCATCATTTTTTTCTATGTCAATGTCATCATCTAGATTTATCACAATAGGAGGTCGAATAACAATGTCCATGCAATTTTCTTGTTTATTTTGTGACAAAGGTATAGGATCATCATGCTTTGCTTCAGGTAAGTTTGGATTTTTATTTTCTATGTTATCCTTGTCTTCTTGAGTTTGTAATCTATGAGCAATAGCACAACACCTACGCCTAAACTCTCTAGTACTTCAATTTATTTTCATTCTATTGTCAATTTGTGTTTGTGTAAGAGTGGTTTTGTCAATCATAGGTTCCTTCTCTTCCTTGGGAGGAGAAGAAACAACAATAGGTTGTTCAACCACTTTCTCTTTAGCTTTATAAACTTGTTTGACTCTAGGAAGGACTATGGGATTGTTTGTGTTATCTTTCAGTCTCTTGTAGGAAATTATAGGAGGTTTGTCTATAGGTTGTTCTTGTATCTTCAAAAGTGCTTTTGGTTCAATCATTGTTTCATCAAGTATAGGTGTTTCATTTATAGGTTGAGGAATGTTTCAAAGGGATAATTCTTCTATTTTCTTTGCCTTGAAATTTTGACATGATTTGATAAAGAAATCCTCATGAGGCTTGATAGGTTCCATAAGTTTGAGCTAAAAGAAATCTAATGGAAAATTCCCTTGGGCCAATGTAGGATTAAATCCACTATGATGCATAGTAAAGATATCATTTCCAAATGGAAAATTTAGACATTTATGCACAACCTAAGGGACAAAATTCATGGAGCGAAGACATGGATAGCCTAGCTTCACACAAAAAATGGTCTGATTGCGGAATGATGGAAAATGAGACAGTTAATGTTTTCGGTCCCACTTTTAAAGGGAGATATATCGAGCCTATCGTATGGCAAGAAAATACATTATGCGTCTTGATCCATGCTTTTGGTTTGTCATATGTATCTTTATATAGTTCATGCACATATAAGAATTCTTTTGTGATCACATTCTCTCCACAGACGGGATCAATCAACATATAATTAGTGGGCTTATCATTGATTTGGCTAGCTATGTAAAGAGGACCATTATGTGCATGTTTAAGAATGTTGTTTTGTGAGAAAGAAATGTCAAGAGGCTTTTTAGTTGAGCCCTTATGAGGTCTAGCTTCAATAAATGCTACCAATTTCTTTGTGTTATGTTCTTTAATAGTATATAGAGGACTATTTTCCATAAGAGTTTGTTCTATGTTATCATCCTTTGTGTCAACATTCATCACATCATTCTTAGTTCCACTAGCTTTAAAAAATGAAACAGTGTTTTTAGGCATTGGATTTGTAAAGATTTGTAAATTTTGATTAGGAAGGGCTACATAATTATTACCTTGATCATTCACACCTCCAATTAGTAAATGATTAGAATCAATAAGGTCTTGCACAACATGTTTAATATTCTTACAGTATTTTGTACCATGCACATTGATGGTGTAAGAGAGGGGTACCACCACGTGCAAGGCCCTAGGTCACAGAGGGCCAAGATACAGAAGGCTACCCTAGCTTACCTTAGCTTAATGGGGTGTTAGGATATGAGGGACAAGAATGATGAGGACTATGAGGTCCTTTGACCACTATACAAACCCAAAATATAGAACTGGGCTAGGTGAGTTGGTTTTCAAGTTCAACACTATGCCTCAGGAAGCTCTTTGCTCGAGGATGGAAGCGTGGTCCTTGGATGATAGTGTGACACGCTGGTGTCTCTAAAGTGTGTTATTTTTGTACGACCAAACAACTACAGAGACAAGGTTAAACCTAAAAAAAATATAATGGCCCAGCTAACTACTACTAAAGGGCCAAAATAATGTGATTAAGTAAATGAAATACTCTCTAATGTGATAAAGCAAAAATACAAGAGTTAAGGTGGCAAGAAGGATCTCACAAAGAAACTCATTTTCCAGCTAGCTCCTCCAAATCACTTCCACCTACACATAAGAGAGAGAGAGAGAGAGAGAAAATTTTGGGTGATTGTATAGGGGTCTACCTCAGTCAGACCCCCATTTAGGTGTTTCCACCTCCACGAACAACCAAGAAAGCAAGATAAAGAAAACAAAGTAGTAAAGAGCACTAAAGCACTACAAAATAGTAAATGTGTTTACTCAACCAAGTGATAGAGGAGAGGAAAGGTAAGCTTACCACCTCCACCAAGATCACTCAAGGCTACTTGGGGGAGAAAATGAGAGTACTCGAGCCTCTGCTACAATGGTATTTGTCCCCAGCTTGCTCTACCGAAGTGATGGAGTGATGTATTTGTTGCAATGAGGTGAAAGGGTGTTGCTAGAATGCTTGAGAGTGAGTGCAAGAGTGTGAAGTTGAATGCTTTAAGTTGTGAAGAAGATTGTACAAGATCAAATGCTTGTTGAATGAGTGAATTTAAAGAGGAGATGAAGAAAAATGGCCATATTCAAGTCAGTTGGTCAAAGAGGGTGTTACAACTTGACTCCCAATGAGAAGTGTAATGCCTCTACAAGTTCATTCGTAGGAATTTTCCAGGGACATAATTAGCAACACACAGATGTCTACATGTCACACAGGCACCCTCGACAAAAACACCTCCACGAACAATCAAAATAAGCACCAAGTGTGATGAAAGTAGCGGGCTTAGGTGGAATGAAGCCTTTGAACTCAATTTTCTAAAGTGAAGGGAAAAAGGGGAATTTTTGTAAGGGGTGAAAATTCACTCCTATATATTTTTCCCCCACTTTAGCAAGCACGAGTATCGATGAGTGCTCGATAAAGTAGATCAAGGAAGGAGCAAGGTTAGAAATGTGTACCTTAACCATCGAGGAAGTAGACCACGATCTAGTGAACCTAAAGGTTCAGGACAAGCAAAGAACTTCATAGCTACTTAGAACTATGAAGTTGAAGAAAGAAAGCATCTCACAGGCCCACAGACTTGTAAGGAGGCAACCCCAAGATCTCTCACATGAAGGAAGCGTTGTGAAGCAAGTGCCTTATAGACCCACAAACTTGCAAGGAAGGTGTCCACCAAGAACTGTAGCATGGAGGAAACCCAAAGGAAGCACCCTACAGGCTCTCAGGCCTTCATGGAGGTATCCCCCGAGATCTCTTGCATGGAGGAAACCTAAGAAAGTGGACACCATGGAGTCAGAAGGTGGCCAAGTAGGCAAATAAGCAGATAATCACACAGACCATCGATAATTTGGAAGACTTTCAAAGGGGTCCCTCAAGAACCCTTCAAAAGAAGAGGGGTCCACTCATGGGACATGCTATTTGAAAGGTGAGGTCTAGTCAAGCTACCCCCAATCTAGAAATGAATGATTTTACTCAAGATAAGATCTTTCAAAGGGGGTCTCTCGAGAACCTGCCATGAAGAAGGGGGTCCACTTAAGGGACGTACAGTTCTAAAGTAGATGTTTTCTTTCTTAGAGTGATCCATCATCAAAGGATCTTCTTATAAAGGAGGAGAATGCCCCCATGTGAGTGGAATAGTCGTTCCACCTCGAGGGAAAAACACTCAAGTTCTTTCAAAAGGATCCCTAATTTTAAACATTGTTTTCAAAAAGGAATGTAAGAATTTTCAAGAAAATATTTATTGGTAACAAATGCATTTTCTAAAAATTGAAATTTTGAAGAAAGGAATTGTCACACATGAGAGGGGAAACTGAAGCAAAGAAGAGAGAAAGATAAAGAGAAAGAAAAAGAGAAAAAGAAAAAGAAAAATAAAGGGCATAGGGGGATCTAGTTTAGCAGGGTCAGATTTTTCCAAGCTCATAATAGGTAACTACAGTGCAAGGCAAAAGATCATCAATCCCCAACCAGATCAGGAAGAATGCACATAAAATAAAGTAGAAAATAAATAAAAATTGGGTCAACATGGAAGGGAAGCCTAAATGTCCCCAACACTTTGCATCCTCCCCAATTTATCAAAAATTAAGCATAAACATGGAAGAATGATGATACAAATAGAAGGTTTATGACAAAAAAAACTATGCCTATATCCAAGCACCAACAAGGGTGACAAGGTTCATTTAGGCACACATAGCATGATTAGGGAGGAACACATCACAAAACAAACACACACACGCAAGATCAAGAAGAGATATCCTCCTAACACTAATTGACCAAGAGGTCATCTACTTCTCTAGGTCATCATAGGAGGAAGGAGGATGAGCCTGTAGTGGTGGGATGTTAAGAGGAGGAGCATTTGAACCTCTCACAACAATGTCTTCTTCACTGATCTCTTGTGGAGCTAAGGTCAGCAACTTCACGAAGATCGTTGACAAGGCCAAAACTTCATCCACAGAGATAAACATGCACCCTACAGGAGCACCATGTCTAACTTTAGTGGATGGGGCAGGTTGTGCCTAAGATTCACTACTAGGCTCATTGAATGGCTTGAGACCAATGACAAACTCATGGGATGTTGTGACCGGTTCCATCACCAAGATAGAACAAGTCAACATAGGGCCACCTTGCGAAGAAGGTAGGCTCCTCTTACATCCTTCACTTCTAGAAGGACAACACTCCACCTTTTTCTTCGTTGGAGGAGATGAACTCCCCATAGATGAGGCTAGAGGTGTGGAGGAAGAGGGGGAAAGAACCATGGAAAATACAACCAAAGCATTAATCATATACAAAAGTTTTGGAAAAGGTTGGATATCTAAAATGGACATCAGCAAAGGCGGCTCCACCAAAGGAGTGATGAACACCTATACCCCCTTGGGGTTAGGCACATTCATACTTGCAACAAAAGATAGAAGTGTTGTAGGAATAGATTGAAGAGAAGCAGAAGGAAGGGAAGAGGGTGACACTACAAGAGGCCCTAAAGTAGGGGCGGTCACTTCATCTTCCTTTATTTGTAAGGCAACCTGCTTAGCTAAGAGATCCTTTCACCGACACTTCCACTCACGCGTACGGCAGTTTCTATGACTCTTTGAACTAGAAGTCAGAGAATAGAAAGGAATGTAAGGCTCCTATTGAACCATGGGAATGTCCACTATAGCTATTTTCGACAAAGGAATAGATTCTTGAACGAGAGCAGGAGGAATAGGTTGAGGAGCAATAGGGGGGATCGGCTCAAGAGCCTCGGTGGAGGGCCTCTTCCTTTTCACTGCCTTAGGAGCAATAGTAGTAGGAGGCCGCAGATCAAATTCCCTTTGGGAACCTTTCTTTCTATCATATAAGTAGTACCACGGTCTATAGTATTCATTAGGGAGATCCGAGATCCTGAGCTTAGGTCTACGCTAAGGAGGAATCATTGGACTCAGCGGATAGCCATCGGGATGACTCATCCAATGCTCTTCCCAAGAAAGGGGAGAGGACAAGGCAGTTCAGGAGAAGGAGACCTTCTCTTTTCCTTTATGGGAAGGATAGGGAGTCGACGTGGACATCTCCTTTCCTTTCTGGGAAGAGAGATCAATCGGTATAGGCTTCTCCTTCTCCTCTTGGGAAGAAGAGGAAACTAGTTGTTTTATCACGGGAAGGGTCAATTCGGTTGTCCTTGGCCCCTAGTTTTTTACTTCACATAATTATTGTAAAGTAGGTCCATTCTTGAAGGAAGCAGACTAATTGGGGAGGCCCAAAAGTAATCCAATGGATATCCACCACGGGACACCAATGGTTGATATCAAGTGTTATGCACTACATGCATGACACCTTCATGAGAGAATTTTAAACATTTGTGAATAACGGAGGTGATTTCATTCATGGAAGCTAACCAAGGTATACCTAGCTTCAACTTGAAAAAATATGACTTTGGGATAACATCCAAAATCGTGTCAATAGCCCTAGGTCCAACCAAGATGGAAAAAGTTATCGATTCGTAAGGTTTGAGACACATACCATTGTGTGTATGAATGGTAGATTTTGTTTCTTCATATTCATCCCTTTGTAATGAATTTAGTACTAATTTTCTTCAGTGATAACATTCACACGACTCGTAGGGTCTACCAAGACTCGTGTCACAATGTTACCATTAATACGAGCAAGAATGTAGAGAGGCGAGGGTTTATTATTTAAGGGCAAATCTTATGATGTGAATATAATGTCTGGAAAACCAGGTGTAGGTAGAGTAGTAGAAGTCACCGTGACCATGTTAACATAGGCCCTGGGTTAATTAACAAAATTGGTGGGATCTACAATCATGTTAGTGGAGTGTGACAAAAATGGGTTTGTATATATCTGCAATTCACTATTAGCTTTCACCACTGATTTGTTAGCATTTTGTTTACTCCCATCAAGGAAAATGGTACCATCCTCGATGCATCCTATATCTCATGATGCAGCTGCATACAACATTTGTTATCATGTCAATTAACCTGATGGTACTGACAATAAGTGTTTTCATCATACCAATTAGGGTAAGGTTCCTTAATAAGCTTAGGATTCGGTAAGGTTACAATCTTATCCTTCAATAGCTTCTGCAAGATAGAAGAATAAGATTCTGATAACTTTGTGAACTTTCAGTTATTCCTAAGGTCATTTTTATCGATAGTGGCAACTACATTCATAAAGGCCTTACCTTTCCCAAAGATTGATATGATGGACTTTCCCTCAGAACGAGAGTGTGAGGAGGATCCCCCGAACTAAACAACTATTTGTTGGTACTCTCATAAAGTTGCACACAAGTGCACGAAAGAATGGTATTTCATAAGGGTGAACTTCTCTTGTCAAGGCCTTTGTAAGTTCCCTATGAATACCTTCTACACATTAGAATTGGGTAGCTAATATGAGATTTTTGAAAGGAGCACTTGGTAGCACGCTACGAAATTGGTGATTTTTTCCTTATCTCTTTCTTTACATCGAACAAGATCCGAAAAGGTCATCTTCGGACCAATGTTTGCTTGAAATTGTCTAAGGAATTGATTTAGAAGTTAGTTAAATGAGAAAATGGAATTTTCTAGCAAGGAATAGTACCACTCAAGTGTTTTTTCCTTGAGAGATCTAGGAAATAGTTTTCCATCAATACGTCATGATGGAAGAAGTTTGTGCATAAGGTGTTAAAGGTAGAAACATGTGTTTATGGATATCCTTTACCACCATACTTTTCAAATTTAGGGATCTTCATTCCTTGGGGGAAGGGAGTGTTTAAGATCACAACTGACAATGGGTTATGTTAGAAGAAGGGCTAGAAGATAGGCTAGGCAAAGGCTTGGGAGAGACTTTCCAACTAGCTCTACATCTTGCCCATATTCTGAAGAAGAGTGTTCAAAATGGGGTCATTAGAAGATACAAGGCCAGAGGAACCTCCTCCAAAACCATTGCCAAAGCCACCTCTAGAACCACCATTGGTGTGACTTCTACCAGAACCAATACTAGAGCCACCGCCACCAATAGGGTCCCCATTGGAACCACCACCATGACCTCCACCGGAGCCACCTCCACTACCAAAGCCCCCACCACTACCAAAGCCCCCACCACTCATCCCACCAAATCCTCCACCACTAGAGGTGACAAGGGGGGGTGAAGCTAAAGCCTAAGGGGACCCTATTTACTTTAATAGTTTCGAGTTGTTTGGAGACAGCAAGGATACCAATAGAAGGGACTGTGTCAGCCATGTAAATGAACATGGGAGGCATCAATACTCCTAACTGTCTTTCATGCTCTTAGAAGTTGACTCCTTGTGAAAAGCTAGGATTTATCAAAGGAACACACTCTTCGGCGAGACCAAGGAGGCTAGTCAGAAGTTCTATGCATGTTTGATCTTTACCCATCATGTGTTTTAACTCGCTAACAACCTAAGTGGCTCTAGCCATCTTCAGATTTCTTTCCAAGTGATTTTCTAAGTGGCATAATCCTTTAGCAAGGGCAAAGACATACTTGGAAAGGAACTGAACGACCTCATGCTTGTCTCCCGACGATGGTGTAGGGGAGGTAGGGGGAGTGGGAACATGATCAGTTTCATCAATGAATCCCATCTCGTTCCCTGACAACTGCTCCTATGTAGCCACACTAATAGTGGGACTAGAGAAAAGGCATGTAGATAACCCAATATATACCTTCATCCTTTCCATTGGGAGGTATCGTACACTTCTCCTAATGATATACCCAAAATTTTTGGACTAGGTTGTGATGCTCATAAACCTTCACAACACTCAAGAACATGATAGTCATGAAGTATACGGGAGAGGTCTCAAAACCAATGGATGAACAAATGTTGGTTCACGTTGGGATCACCAAAAATGTAAGAGAGGGGGACCACCATTTGCACGGCCCCAGGTCACAGAGGGCCAAGATGTGAAAGGCTACCATAACTTACCTCAGCTTAACAGGGTGTTAGGATATGTGGGGTGATAATGATGAGGACTATGAGATCCTCCAACCACTCTACAGACCTGAAATATAGAACGGGGCTAGGTGAGCTAGTTCTTAGGTTCAAAACTACACCTTAAGAAGCTCTCAGCCCAAGGACTTAAGTGCGGTCCTTGGACGATAGTGCAACACGTTGGCATCTCTAAAGTGCACTAGTGTTCCTATAGCCAGAAAACTATAGAGACAAGGTTAAACCTAAGAAAACAAGCTAATAGCCCATATAACTACTACTAAAGGGCCAAAATAATGTGATTAAGTAAATGAAATACTCTCTAATGTGATAAAGCAAAAATATGAGAGTTAAGGTGGCAAGAAGGATATCACAAAGAAACTTATTCACCAATTAGCTCCTCGAAAGCATGTCCACCTACACACAGGAGAGAAAAATTTTGGGTGGTTGTATAGGGGCCTATCTTAGTCAGACCCCCATTTAGGTGTTTCCAGCTCAACGAACAACCAAGAAAGTGAGATAAAGAAAACAAAGTGGTAAAGATAACTAAAGCACTACAAAATAGTAAATGTGCTTACTCAACCAAGTGATAGAGGAGAGGAAAGGGAAGCTTACCACCTCCACCAAGAGCATTCAAGGCTTCTTGGGGGATAAAATGAGAGTACTCGAGCCTTTGTTGCAATGGTGTTTGTCCCCAACTTTCTCTACCGAAGTCAAGAGAAAAAGATTGTAGAAGATTAAATGCTCGTTGTTTCTCACAAAGAAACTCGTTCGCCAATTAGCTTCTTGAGAGTGAGTGCAAGACTATGAATTTGAATGCTTTAAGTTGTGAAGAAGATTGTAGAAGATTAAATGCTTGTTGAAGGAGTGAATTTGAAGAGGAGATGAAGAAAAATGGCCATATTTAAGTCAGTTGGCCAAAGAGGGTGTTACAACTTGACTCCCAATGAGAAGTGTAACGCCTCTGTAGGTTCAACCGTAGGAATCTGTCAAGGATGTAAGCATTTTGTGGGGATGTCTATGTGTCGTGTGAGCATCCTTGAGAGAAAAAGTCCACCGATGCTCAAAACAGGCACCAAGTGTGATGAAAGCAATGGGCTTAGGTGGAATTAAGCTTGTGAACTTGGTTTTCTAAAGTGGAGAAGGGAAAAAGGGGAATTTGTATAATGGGTCCAAGTTCACTCCAATACAGATGCTAATGACAATAAGCATTTTTTTTAAATCCTTTAGGCAATGGTATATTAGAATCACGCTCTCTAATAGGAGGTAACATAAGCATATTCTTATCAATAAGTTGTAACATGATATTATGAAGGGTATCAGGTAAAGGAGTGAACTCTCTCTCTCTCTCTCTCATTCCCCTAAAGGAGATTTCATCTTAATAGAATCCACTTGATTATTAGTTTTTTTACTTGTTTGAGGGGAATTTAGTAGTAAAAATCCCTTATTTTGCTTCTTGAAAGGTTGATAATTGTTTTGAGTTGTAGATTCAGATTTTTCGATATAGCTAGGGGGATTTTTCACATCATAACTGCCAATCAAATTTTGATAATCACGAAGGGTTGTACATAATTGTGTGAAGGATGGAAATGTTAACATTTCAAGTTTTCTTTGGAGTTTATCTTGTAAGCTACCAATAAACATTCATTGAAGGTCACCATCAAGGATCTTAACATTCACTTGTGAATAAAGTGTTTGATATCTTCCTATGAAATCAATTACTTTCTCATCCTCTCTTTTTTTGCATGTCATTAAATCCACAAGGGTCATCTTGGGACCCATTTGAATATGGAAGTGGTTGTAAAAGGCATCAATAAGTTCATTGAATGAATTAATTGAATTGTTCGACAAAGAGAACCAATCTAAAGCAATATCCTTTAAGGATCTAGGAAATAGCTTAGCCACAAGTTTATCCTCAAAGATGAAATCACTACACAAGGCCGTAAAAGCATAAACATGGCTGATAGGATCTCCTTTCCCACCATATTTCTCAAAGGGAGGGAATTTTATACCTTGTGGCGTTTGTGCTCTTAATACATCAAAGGAAAATAAGGTAGACTTGATATATTGTAGAGGTTGATTGTTGTTGTTCTGTTGTAATGTTGCTACTTTTTGTTGAAGGGATGTCATAGTTTACAAAATTGAGTTAATGATAGGTTCATTTTGGTTTTAAGGTTGAGGGGAGTAATGTGTAGTGTACGTATGCAAAGGACTAGTGAATCGCAAGTTGGTGGAGTTTGATTGTTGAGGAATTGTTGTATTTGAAGGCACAGAGGTGGAAGGAATTCTTGCAGGAATACCTATGGAAGTGTACATAGTGCTAGTGGGTGTAAATTTTGTGGCTAGTTGAATGGTTGTTGAAGGTTGAAAGGTTGTTGTAGGTTGGAATGTTTTTGTGGGTTGGAATGTTGTTTTGGGTTGTGTACTAGTATATGTAGGGATGGACATTGGTATTGTGGAGGATGGATTTAGAAAGCCACCTTGACTTAGGGTGGACCTCGAAGCTTGAGTGGAATTAGGGATGGTAGGAATGGTGTTGGTAACATTAAGCACATTGGTTGTAGTGGTGAAGCCATGGGAAATGAGGTAGGAAAACTATGAGCCATGGAGGGTTGATTCCCAACACTATTAGAAAGAGAGTCAAAAAGCCCAAGATCTACAATGAGTGAGATATCATGGTATGACATGAGCCTTGAATTGCGTCTTATAATAGTATTGTGAATAGGACACCAAGTATAAAAGATCATAATTTTTTTACAAACCTAGTGTGCAAACCCTAAAATGGCAAAGAGGTGATGCAAAAACCTAGAATGAAATGCAATTTTTAGATTCTAAACAATGTAATTGATTGATTACACAATGCAATAGAATAAAAATGAAATGTTGTAGATGCAATTTTGAATTTTAACAATACACTAAAATGAAGCAATTTAAGCTAAATGCAATGAATTTGATGAAACAACAAATCAGGAAACTAAAACAGGAAAGTAACAACAACAAACAGAAGCTAAAAACTAAGATTTTCATATCTAGAAAATACAAATCAATAACTAACAGGGACTCATTCACCAATAAGGGTGAATGGGTCCTGGTTAGGTTTTATTGAGATGTTTCAATGGATTTCAAAGTGATTTTTAATGCTTTTTCAAATGCCAAAAGATGCAAGTTTGACCTGATCAGGGACTCATTCGCCAGTAAGGGTGAATGGGTCCTAGTTAGGTATTTTTAAGTTGATTTTTAATGATTTTCAAGTTTTAAGTAATGTCCTTCAATTCCAAGTTTGAGGCAATGAGTTTTAGTTTTAGATTTTCCAAAATTGTAATGTGAAAATGCAATGAAAAGGTGAATGCAAAGGCCTAATTTGAAATGAAATTTTGTTTTTATTTTTAGATGTAAATGAATGAGGTCTAAATGAGATGCACAATGACTAATTTTTTTTTGTATTTTTCAGATTTAGAAAGATGCAAAACAATGCAAATCTAAACCCTAAATGAGATCTTAATTCAAGGAAAATAAGATGCAAAAGAATGCAAGATCTAACCCTAGGATGTAATGAAAGACTTCAAAGTCAAAAAATTGCAATTTTCAATACGTCGAGTTCACCATTAATGATTACGTGGGAAATAGGGTTCACCAAATGAATCAACAAGATGATGAATCACTAATTTTTTCCACACAAATCACATACAATTTATGCAATTATGAGAGCCAAAAGATGCAAATAACAATAAAAAAATGATACCTAACTGTTATAGCAACTATGAGGGAAGTTTTTAGAGATCAAAGAGGTGTGTACCTTGCTGCAAGAAGCCTGTTTTTAGGGAACAAAGGACTTATTCGCCTTTAGTAGCGAATGGGTCCCTGTTAGGGTTTTTGAAACTGAGATCTAGGTTATTTTCCTTGATGTCTACACTCTCAGATTCTTGGTTGTTAGATCACGAAAATTTTTACTTAATTCTATAGCTTTAATTCTTCGTTCTTGCACTTTAAAGGTCAACTTTGCAGCTTGATAACTTTGAAAAAAAATCTCTAAACTTCTTCTCCACTTGATCTTTGACCTATAAATATGCAAACACACATTCAAGGAGAGAAAAAAAAATTGATTGTTAGTGAATAGGGGTTTTCATAAGTCAAACCCCTTGTAGGTAATTAAACCAAATGATGAGAAAATGAAATTGAAGCATGAAACATGAAATGATGCAATGTAGATACCTTAGATATTGTCTTGTAATACAAATCTATAATCTAACATGTAGTGGCTATGAATAATGTAGATCTTGATCCTTGAATATGATGTAAAACAATGCTTGTAAGTAGTTCAATGCTACAGTCACTTTCTTAGCTCAACATGTATGAATGCATTAAACCCTTGACATGATGGAATGACCTTGAATAAACCTTGATAATCTACCTTGGAATGCCTTTGAAAGTTCTTTTGAATTGCTCTATAATTCTCGTGTAAAGTATTAGGATGTCTCATAAAATTGCTACTTGAGACAATGTGAATTAACCCCTTATTTATACTAAATTAGGAGACTAACCCTGAAATTCAAACAATTCAAGCCAACACTAGATCTAGGGATAAAAATTATTAAATTCCTACGATAATGAAATTCAAAAAGAGGGTCCTCATTAAGGGAGGGCCCATTTTCCCCCTAGGGCAAATGGGTCCTAGCTCAGTTTTCCAAGACCTAACCTCGGGGGATGGAAAGAACACTAAGAATTCATTTAGAATCAACTAATAAAGGGGGGTCCTATAGAAGGAGGACCCATTCATCACCTAGGGAGAATTGGTCCTAGCACCAATTTCTAGGACCCTAATTTTTCCCAATTAATTGTTATGTAATTTGAATTGTGGGTTTTGGGATAGATCCTTGAGAGGTGTCGTAAATGAGGCTTGAATTTGAATTAAAGGGGTTAATTAACTCCAATTAACATCAATTAATTAAAATGACCCTAGATAAGTGTGAAAGTGTGTCGGGTACACATTAGTTACATTTCAAGAAAAGAGGCCCATTAGGCTTAATTAATTGGATAAACCTTAGAAAAGTATGAAAGTGTGTTACAACACTTTACAACACTTTTTCAAAGGATAAATTAAGGCATATTTTAAACAAATAAGGGCCCTGAAATGATGTGAATGTGTACAACACAATACAACACTATTCCAAGACACCATTAATTCAAATTTATGTCAATTATCCAAATTAAGTGTGAAAAGGACTACTTTTTTTGACACTACAAAGGTCAATAGTATGAAGGATGTCATTTTCAATATGGTTAACATAACAAATGATATGATATGGAATTATCTTATTGGGGTGGTGGTTCTACAAGTTGATATTAATAAAAGAAAATGATGCAAGACAAATTTATGAGAAAAAGAAAAAATAAATAGAAATAGGATGATACAAAGTAGGAGCATGAATGTACTATTTCTTGGAAGGAAAAATTGAACTACTTATACAAGGATTGGAAGAATCACATTGCTTGGTATGGAGTTTAAAGACTATTGCTCTATTTTTTTCCTCTAGTTGTCCATGGATAACTCTTTTTTGCTTTTTTGTGTTTCTTATTTCTACTAATAGCTTTGTGACTCTAATGAATCTTAAGATTGTTAGTTTATTAAAAGGTGATGATACTATGAGGTATAGTTGATGCTTCCTTTCTATTTGGTCCTTGTTATCTAGCTTCTTGTCTTGGTTGTTGTTCTCTCTTGTTAGCTTTTTTTTTAAGTGACTGGGACCGTAGTTTCCCATATTTATAATATATAAAATAAACAATTTAATAACTTATAATTTTAGATTAATAAATATTATATATCCTAATACATAAAATCTTTAACTAGAAAATATAAAATTGAGATTACATACATTTGATAAGCAATTATACAATTAATATTAATATTTGATATATACAAATTTGTTACAATATTAACTTAAATTTAATAAAAGGATCAAATGGCACTGGGCGGGAGTAGAAGCGGTGGTCGAGGCTTGAAATCCTCAGAGGTGAGAGAGGGAGAATTTGATGCAGAGGATGGTGATGGTGACAAGGTTGCAATGGGCATTTTTGGAGGGCTTCCGCTAGTCAGGGGGCTCTCCTCATCTTCTAGGGACATGTTGTTGCTTGTTGTGTGTGAGCCTTTGGCTATTTCAGCCAACGATGGTTATTGTAAGGCCTAGTTTGTCCATCTAGTTGTGGCTTCTTCTATTCACTGGAAGTTGTCCTGTGTGAGGCCTCTATATGTTGGGCCTGTTCTTTTCGCCTGCTCCTACGATGGGGAGGTGTTTCTAGATTTTCCTTGTGTTGGATGCTTGAGCATTCATTGTGGCTTGTGGGGTTCGGATGCTTTTGGAACCTCCTTTGTGCTTCAGTCTTAGCTATGTTTCTTTCTTTATCCTGTGGTGGCTCCCTATTTTGAGTTTTTTGTTGTGTTTATTTCCTTTTGGGAGTTTTGTCTTTTATTGGCGATTGGCATTTTTCCCTTTGGTGCTCTATTTTTCTTTTGGCGTAGGTTTTCCTTTGTGGATGGGTGTGGCTTTTGCCTATGCGGGTTGCTTCTTTTAACTTTTAAGTTAACCTAATTGTTCCTATTGTTTTTTTGGTGTGGGGTGATCCCCTCCTAGCTCGTTATAGGGACTTCTATCAATTTGGTGTTATGTCCCTATTGGGTTTTTTTGTTCTTTTTTTTTAGGGGTTTTTGAGGCTTGAGTTTTCCTTTGGTGGGGCTTTCTCTACTACCTCTTCTATTTCAATGGATGTTGTGTTTAAGTTTCTTCTATGGTTTTGGGTTGTGTCTCTCTTGTCTCCATCTCTTCTAACACCTAAGGTTGTTGTGAGTGCTCGTTCTATTGGAGTGGCTTCTTTTGGTTGGGTGCTTCTGATAATATCTTCTTTAGAGGTGAATTTTTCTCTTATGGAGGTAGAGCCATCTCCTATTGAGGTGGAGGTGATTGTTGTTGGCCCAATGAAAAATTATCTTCCCTCTTGCTTGTTCTTGTTGAGGTGGTGTTGGTTCCTTTTGAGGTGGAGTTGGTATGAGTAGGGTTGGGGTTGCTTTGGTGGTCCATGTTCTTGCATCTTCCTCTCCAATAGAGGGGAAGCCTTTCCTATGGAGGTGGAGTGTGGGATGGTTGTTCAATTCAAATGGAGCTGCAAGTTAGTTGTTGCTTTTCAGTTGGCTACGCTATTGGGTTTAAGGTAACTGCCAAAACCTGATTGTAAAGGGTTCATGGTCCCTTCAAAACATGTCTTGGGTCCATGGTTCCTGGCTAATCATGGTTGTTTGGTGCCTAGCAGATTCAAGAAATTTATAGTTACTTTGGGGTTAAGTCCCATATGATTTCCTAGCTCTAAAGGGTTTTTAGTCCCTTCAAAGCTATTTTCTTGCAGTTTGTTTTCTCTTGTATATCCCTTGGTAGACTATTGATGTTAGGTTGTTGATTGTTTGTGTTCCTATCTTTTGCAACTTTCTTTGTTTGTATGGGGTTTCTGGTTCCCTCAAAACCTATTTGTAAGGGGTTTTGGTCCCCCAAAACCTATTTATAGCTAATCAAAAACTTTAATTTAATAAAAAATATTAAAAATCAATAATTAATCTTTATTTATTCACTTATATAATAAAATTATATATAAATTAAAAAATAAAACAAAATTTAACAAAGCATAAACTATATTGACTTAAATAATTAAAATATTTTTGAAATAAAAAATTGACTTTACAATTTCACTTATATTTTTAAAATTAATTTGTATGCTAATAAAAATATAATTTTAAAATATTATATATTTATACATCTAAATTATATTTTAAAAAAACTTTCAACATATCATATATACATTATATATTAAAATGATTATAATAGATCTCAATTTAATTATTAA
>VDFB02031223.1:0-10564 GCA_007258455.2 Sequoia sempervirens | reverse complement strand
CGATAGGAATTTTTACACTAGGCATAGTCCTCTTTCACACCTAAACATGTTGAATCACTCTAAGCTACGTTCAACCAATTTGATCCCTTGTGATGGCATGTAAAACAATCAAAAAGAGAAACCTTCACATGATAGTTGAGAAGTCTGTGTTTTCCACACAAAAAAGCATATGATCATCCTCAATTCTAGCAATCACAAGACATTTTTTAACTATCCTCATTTCCTTTACAAAAATATACAACCAATTGTAAATGTGTATGATGATGGAACTTAGAAACATTTTATTTTTCCTCAATTAACAACTTTGGTTGTGAAGCATTTTGTCATTTTCATTTGAAATGATTTTCTAGGCTTGAAAATTGGAGTATAAGAGAAATAAGTGATGCTCTCATGTACATTTATTATTTGGTGTGATAAATGAAGTTTTCACCCTTAAGTCCTATTACCTAATTTTCACTTCTAGCTAAAATCAGGTAACTTATTGTTTATTCTTTTGTGTTTTTATTTAAACATTAAAAGATACATCATGTTCTGCTAAAGTTCATTAATGTGCATAAAGGAGATTATAATTTTTTTTTGCATTATTCCAGTTTTTCAATTGCATAAAATAAGAAAGAGAACCAACATGTATTGAAAATGTAATATTTATTGATGATAATACGCATATAATGTCCCTCACAAGCCAAGGGGCTAGCTATTCTAATGCTTGTAAACAAAAGACTATCCCTATAGATAAACAAAAAGGAAATTGCACATAAAATGAAAAGGGACCTGCCATTGCCTAGTGGAATGACAAATCCCATTGGCTTGGTCCTGCATCATCTCGGCCCTTCCCGCTACCCTACTTCAATTTGACACTCTCCTCACTGCTTCTAGGTTTCCTACATCTAAAAAAATGGAGTTGTTAGAGAAATGAAAGGTCTATGATCAAAATATACGCAAAACATCCATAAACATGTAATCTAATGTCCATAATCATTAAAATAGAAACATACTATAAGTGTCCATAAAAAAGAAAGGTGTAACCAAACACAAGTCTATGATATGCTTTATTTATCTAACTATTTTTTTCCTTGTGCAAATTTAGAACAAGTCTTGTTACTGTTCTAATTCAGCTAATTACATGTGGTGTAAATGTGGCTCCCACAAGGGTTGAGCCCACATGCTTCCCTTTGAAATTTTAAGAGGGATAGGAAATTGAGCAACTTGATAAAATCAATGATAAATATATTCTTGATGCATTAAATCAGTATGGAATCACACCAGATGATCAACTTTCATTATCAGATTCAAAAGTTGCAACACATAATGTGAACTGCCAAGAAATTCAAGCTTCATCTTTTCACAATGAATCAATCAATATGTTGTCATCATGTCAAAAGGGAGGTGTACTTTGTTGGATATTTCTTTCAATCTTCTTAAGTGGATCCAAGATCCATTTTATTAAGTAAATGATTTTAGTGATGCATCAAGCTCAATTATAGATGCATCAAGTTCAATTATGCATCTATTAAAATAATGAAGGAGATATCAAGCCATGTCTAAGATCATCATGAGTCATATGAGGCAACAAGAAGGAAAAAAGATAATAATGGATTGTTGCATGAGACACACTATCCAATTCATCTCACTTCAACCCTATTGGACAAGCACACATCACTTAGGATGGTGAGCTTTCAAGTCACCAACATAAGTGAAATATGTCTACCCACTAAGATTTAAACAAGAGGATATGGTGTTAGTTTGTTGCACAAGATCAAAAGGAACCAGATGATTGAGAAGACCAAGTAACAAACCTTTAGGGAAGCAAGCAATTGTTGGGGAAATCATGGAGATGAATCTCATTTCCAAAGCCAAGGTCATGAAGACAAGTTACAAATGATAGTCCTTTCAAAGTTGGTAATGGAAGTCCCAAGTAAATAATGAGGGAATCATAGGAAAAGGAAGTAGGCTTCCTCATAATACAATGATCTGATGAAAATAAAAACAAAAAATCATGCCACATCTCAAAGAGAATGGGACAACAATAATCAAAGAAGTGTATGGGACAACAAGAATCAATGAAAAATGACAATCTGTGTGACAAGAGCCAATGAAAGAATAAGGCAAAATATCATGGTGTTAAGATACAATAAGCCTCCATGAATTCAAAAAACTATGCACTCGCATGTTTCCAGCTCCTCAAGCCAGATTAAGAAAAACAAGAATCAATGGATCTAATTAACATGAATTCAAGATTGATATTACAAAGAACAAAGTGAAAAAACCATCTACATTAGCTACAACCATTTGATGCTATAGGACATCAAGGATCAAAAGATAATGCATTTCAAACAAAAATTTATTCCAATGGAGCAGCCCCTAAGCATGATCATCAAAAAGGATATGTAAAGAAAATGTGTTTCACAAATGATGTCAACACTTGAACATTTGAAACCATTCCTAACAATCAAGAGATGAAAAATAGTACAAAAATGGAGCTTACATTCAGATGATCAGCCATATACATTAGGATACCATGCACAGAAGGAATCAAATAGTGAAGATGAGGTATTGAACATGCACTCTATTTTGTATATGAGATTAATACTATTCTTTACTATTTGTTGCTTTTAAATGGTCAAATACTTTGTTGTCTATCAATAAGTTTAAATGTTTCATTTAAAGACCAAGACAACATGATTAAGAAAGAATCAATAAAAAAGTTTAACTATTTGATACCAACTCATGAACATTGAGTGTAACACAAAGTAGCAACAATAGTGCTTCAAATGAAACAGTGTATGATCATGATTGAAGTGAAAAAGTGGAGGTGAAAATTTGAAAATCATTGAAAAAAGGACAACCAAATAGTCACATGATGATCAAATTCCCTCTTATAGTCATGTCATTTCATAGATTCAATATTGCATTGCAAGGAATTATTTATTTTGAATCTATGCACAAAACAACAATTGTAATTTCAGAGGCTTGTTCCAGTTTAAACATCAATGGAGTTTTTCTTTCGGAGGAACCAAATTCAAAGTAAAGGAACAAGGGGAAGTCATCCAATGCATATGATGACATTTTTTTTCAGAAATTTATCTATGAGTTTCATCAAGCCACAACCAACTGTGTTACAACCATGCCATGCATCTTAAATGCACAAGGATAATGATAGAAAAAGTCTTAATAGTGCACACTCCATAAATAAGGAGAAGACGTTGATTAAGTTTCATTGTTCCATCAACTATAAATATATGATTGAATGAGTGTTTGCAAGGAATTAAAGAGACTGCCATTATCAAAGGAAGAGGAAAATTTCAAAGAAAAATATAGGGGAATAGTTCAAGGTATGTATTCATCATCATATGGGTTCACATGGAAGCCAAAATAGTCATTTGCTTATATTTACAATGGGTATTCATAAATGATGAGATTTCAATCACAATGCAAATGGTACACAGTGTTGAATATCAAATACAAGGACAGTCATTACCATCTGATATTTAGAAACAGTGATTAAGAACAATGACCAAAATGTAGTTAAAAGTGCAATATCACAAGATTATTTCAAATATTATATTATTCATATGATGAAAGCCAAAAGGGAATGAGAGGAACATACAAAAGTAATATTTAGTTTCATTTCATTGAAACCATAGCCAACACAAAGGAAAATAGATATACACCATGGTATTCTAGGGTTTCATAAAATCCTCACAAATGGTGCAATAAAACACAAGTTAATTCTTTAAGAAATCTCACAGTTTTTGCTCTCAGAAGTTACTCACAGAAGTTGCTCTCAGAAATTGAACAGATGAATGGTGCATAAGGTGTAAAAGAAAGCACCCAATACTATGTTGATTTAAAACATGGAAAAAATAGAACTACAAGAAGATGAAGCTTGGTTTTACAAAGAATGATGAGGGTTTTACAATGAGGCCGAGCCATGGCCGTTTTGAAAAGGATAAAATATGCAGAGGAATACAAACCCTCAAGTTAGGGTTTCTCAAATGAGGAAAGTGCAATATCTAAAATACCTAGATGCATATTTTTTTCCTTTTTTAGAATGATAAAATGTGTCAAGTTCTAGTTATCTCTTCACAGTTGCGGCTTGGAGGAATGGTTTACTTCAAAATGACAACAAACCCAAAATGAAATCATGTGTTTCCTATCTCTAAGAGAAGAAAAGAGATAATATTATGCCATACTTGAAGCTAAGCACAAACAAAATGTTAATATGGCGTGGGAGTTAAAAAAGCAGAGGAAAAAACAAATATATAAAAACCCAGGTTAATTTTTCATGGTTGCGGCCAAAAATCTATTTTTCTTCACCAAATCAAAAACCCACTTGGAGTTTGTGTTAAAATTGAAAATACAAAGGAATTGAAAGAGATATTTCATGGAGATCATTCTACAAAGAAATGCATTTTTGAAAACCTAGTCTATTCTTCATGGTCATGGCCAGAGGGTCTTTTTTTCCTTCACAAATCACAAAATACACTTGGGGTTTTCTAATTTAAACTTCAAATTTAGGGGAAGAACCAAATTTCACCATTTTTATCACTGCCTAGGCTCAAAATGAGCTCTATTTTCTAAAAAATAGAAGATGTCGGTCTGGTAAAAGCATACCTGAGTTTTTTGCTCATTTTCTTTGTTTATGCAATCTTGTTGTCACGTAAAAAGGCCTCCATTCGAGCTTCAAAAATTTATACTCATGCCAACAGTGAGCAAAATGAATAATCACAGAAGATAAATCAATAAAAAATGATTAGAAATATGTTCATGTTTGTGGAATTTAGCTCATAAAATGGACATTGAAGATGGAAAAAATACATATTTTGTTCAAAAAACCACAATTACTTATTATTTTCATCAAAAAACCAGTCAAGAAATGGCCATGAAAACCATCTTCTACTGCTACAAAAGAAACCCCATGGTGGCAGAAGAGTTCTCTAGAAGGCTCAATGGAAAATGAATGATTTTTTCACTTTTTCCATGTCTTTTGTTTAAGGTTAGAAACCCTATGGTGGTCGGCCAAGGTGAATTTTTCCTTCTTTTTTTTTAACAATTGCAACACATTTTAATGTGTCATGTGGTCTTTGAAATGAAGTTCAAAGAAAAAAGGCATTTTTCTTTTCCTTATGAGTGAAGTTCAAGAATTAGGAAAATTTTCCTTATATTTCATTTTGGTGACCATGTGCCTTGGTGTTTTTTCACCATCTTTGCAAAATGCTAAGTCTTCCAAGACTTTACAAACATGTCTTCCAAGGAATTTGGAGTTCCCTTATGATCACATAGGCTGAATTATGGGACTTTTTGTTTGTCTTTTAAAGGAGGATTGTTGACCAATGATAGTCATGACACTTGGATTTCAAATGCAGAGATGGAGGTGAGTTAAAGTTGATCAAATTCCTTGGAGGAGTTGGTTTTGCTTGAATGCTTTTTCAAGCATTTAAAGTATATCTTTTGTTTTACATCTTTTATCAATTGTAAGGCATGATTTAAGTGATTTGTAAATCACTTTTATTTTGTGTCATTTATAATGCAATATTGATGTAATCCAAAGAGGGGGTGGGGCCTCTTTTTTCTTTTTTTTTGAAATGTAAAGTAATTTTTTTAAGTGATGTATTATAAATCACTTAATCAGATTATTATTGTTTTAAATGAAAATTAGGGTCTTGTGCTTTTGCAAAAGCACTAAAAGTGTGGGTCAAGGCTTTTGAAGAAAAATGATGATTTACAAACATGAGAGATGTGTGGGGAGTTGTTTTTGATTGATTTTGGAGGAAAAGGACTGTTTGGAGGCATTTTTATCACATTTTTAGTGTGACTATAGTCTTGGCTTGACTTTAATTCAGGTGGAGGACAATTTGGAGTGATTTTAGAAGGTTCTTTTTGGCCTTTTTTGTTGCATCTGACCAGAACCTTCTAGATGGACTTGTGTGAGAGAATTGGTTAAAATTTTGCTCAAGTAACTCCAGTCTTGATTATTGAAGTTAGTTTTTTCTTTCTTTCCAGTAGAGTGATAGCTTGGCTTTGGAGTTATGTTTTAGCAGGAGCAGTATTGTAACTTAGATAGACTTGTATACCAGTTAAGTACTTTGAATCAATGAAATTGAACATTTACCTTCTCATTTCATGTTTTATTGTGTGATGTTAGTGATTGATCAAATTATTTATGAAATTTATCTCTTTCCTCATAGTCTTGTCTCATTGTTAGGTACTTGTTTAGTAGAAAAGTGTGTTGTTGCAAATTATAAGCTTTGTTAGTAAATGAAAAGGCTGTTAGTTGTGAAATTTTCCTTCTAAGAGTTTCTACTAAAAGCTCCTTATAAATTACTTATGCAAGAATGCATGCAAAATGATTTGTGTGAACAAGGTTTTATGTCATTGTTTTGAATGTGAATAGGCTGTTTACAGGTCTTAGTCAATTTTTGGTATATCACCCTTAGTAGTTTTAGTTAATTTTCATTTTCATGCATCTTTTTACCCTTTTCCTCAAGAAATCATTAGTTAGGTGACATCAAAAGGGAATCCAACCCATAATCTGGAGGTCTTCTTTCACAACAGGATACCCACAACCTGAAAGCAGTCCCATGTTAGGCCAAATTTGCTGAGTTCTTTCACAGCTTGGCAACCAGGTGTAAATTTGGCCAACTAAAACTTTTGGAATGCCTGGTGTGACACTTCTAATCATATTAGATTAGAAAAATACACATGTTTGCTGGTTTTCATATGTAGCCAACAATTTTTCAGCCTTTGAGACGACACATAAGCATATCTGGCAACTCTGAATGTGGAAATTAGTAATAGACCAGTGCTATAGCAAAATATGAAAAAGATTCATACAAGGGGAAACTTTGTCCCATTTGATTATTTGCAGTTGTCACCACCTCAAAGAAGAGGTAGACTAGTAAAGAAAGTTGTTGTTTCATCAAGAAAAACAATTTCAACTCCACCTGCAATTAGAGTTCTAAGCCTTGTGAGGCAGCAAACCTTGGTGCCACCAATGGTTATCCCAAGGAATCACATTTTTGTCACTTTTGATGGAGGAAGTCCACTGCAATTAGCTCAACATGACGATATTCCCATGGTTTCCCTTAAAAGTATGCCATATTTTTCAAGTGAAGATTAGACCATACCAATTGAACATATCAAATACATATCAATTTTTTGTTTAGTGCATCATATAACTCAAGAAAATGTTTCTTTGAGGCTACTAGCAACATCGTTTAGAGGAAAGGCACTCCAATGGTTCAGGAGTTTAGCAATTAATTCCATTAGAACATGGGATGAGCTAGGAGAAGTGTTATGCAAGAAATTTGAGGACAAGTATGAAAAATTGTCATTAGTGGAGCAACTGACTCATATCAAAAGAGCTCCTCATGAATGGATGATGGACTTCAACTTCCATTTCCAAAGAACATGGGACAAAATTATAGAAACCACAAGGCCTCCAATTGAGTATGCATTATTTATTTTTTGAGGGCCTTAAATAGTGAAGTTTCCATTTTGATAAAGTCAATGGGTGGAACCACATTACCAGTAGCTTATGATATAGATGTAAGGGCTGAAAACAACCTCATACAAGTTGGAAAAATTTCCCCTAGGCCTCCTATACCCTTTTTCCCTGATATAGATCCTCCTATAGCTTTTCCAACACCTCAAATAGCCCCTTTACTAGTTGTTGTTAGCCAAGAAATTTTTTTCCAAGGACCATCTCAAGAGTTACAAGAGATAAAAATCAGCCAACAAAAGATTGAGAATCTACTTCAGACTTTTGGAAATGAACTTGTGAGTATTAAAAAGTAGAAGTTCCAAGGTTTCAAGCCTTGGTAGCTTCAAAATCAAGGTCAAAGTCCGCCATTTCAAGCTAACAAGAAGCCATATCAAGGAAACTTTCAAGGTGCAAGGAAAAATCTGAACCTAAGGCCTTTTCAGCCATACAATCTAGTTCCAATCAGTGCAGCCAGAGACATGGTACCTGTTCAAACTAACCTTGCACCAGAATATGAGTGGTGTTATCCTTGCAACCAGGAACATAATGAAACTACATGTTTAAATGGTGTCATCAATCAAGCATTGATGGTTCAAAATGTTTCGGGTGTGTAGGAGGTGTCTAATGGTGAATCTTCACAATAGTAGGATCTCCCTGCAAGTGACACAACCCTCCTGAATTGGCAAGGAGAAGAATTTTGTGGAGTGAATAGTGATAATTCTCCAATATCAGTCAACACCTAAGCCAAAAAGAGAGCTTTTGACATTGGACAAGAAGCAAATAAAGACAAGGAAGTTGTTGGACCTTCCAATCCTCAAGTCACACATATCCTACAAAGAAATTCACAAGGCATTGGTGGTGGATAGCTTGGGAACCAACCCGAATCAACCCACTTGTAGACAGACACTGCTATTGCAAGGACCCATCAAAAGATCAACGCTGCCACACCCTTCAACATCATTGAATTCATGAAAAAAATGAATGTGAATATGTCAATGTGGGATTCTTTATCTATCCCATGTCAAAAGGACTTGTTTCAATCTGCCTTAGCTGATTTAAGTGTTTCAAGTGATGTTCCAGTAGTTCAAGTCAAGGTTTTCCTTACAAATTCACCACAAGATAGCAGTAAATAGCCAAGTAAGGATGTCAAACCTCCCCCATTTTATGTGTCTTTGATAATAGGGGATAAGTTAGTTCATAACTATATGGTAGATTCAGGGGCATGTAGTTTCATCATGCCCAAACAAATTGCTGATAAGTTAGGACTGAAATATCAACCTATTGAGAAAGGAGTTGTCCAACTTGATGGGACATCCATTAAAACCATAGGTGTCATCAAAGGTTTAATCCTTACCTTACATGCCTACCCCAATTTTTGCATCTCTCAAGACATTTTAGTCATTGACTTACCACCTCATTTTTTCTTATGTTTTTCAAGAGACTTCACTACCAAGATAGGAGGTTATTTGTCATCAGATTGGTCCCACATGGTATTCAGAATGAGATATGGGACACAAAATGGTCATTAAATCTGAATTACTTCCCAAATATCACATTGAACTGTATATCCCAAGTGTTGTTAATGCTAATTGTGTTGTTTTTGACGATAATGAGCTTGTTGCTACTCAAGAACTACAAGTTGAAAGTATCCTAGATGTACTATTAAATGAGTGGGCAGTAGAAAATATCATTGACAGCCCGAATGATAACATTGAGGAGACTAGTTTGGGTGTTTATGTGTTGCATGAACCTGATTCAGTGATCCCAAACCTTGAAAAGGAGGCAGAACAACATTTAGAGCAGTAAGGTGAAGTATGGAAAATATTCTTTGACATTTCTAGAAGCAAGAAGCAAGAACGGTGTTGGTGGGGGTGCAATGCTTGTGTCCCCACAAGGTGACAAATACTACTTTTCTTTCAAATTTGCTTTCTCTTGTACTAACAACACTACTGAGTGTGAAGGTTTAGTTCAAGGCTTAGAGTGGGCAAGGAAAAGAGGGATTGGTTGCTTGCAAGTTTATGGTGATAGTGAACTGATTGTGAATCAGGTAAGATGTCTTCACGTCACTAAAAATGATGTTTTGAAGTCGTACAAACACAAATTGTGGGAAATGATAGAAGAGTTTGATGCTTTTAATCTGGTTTCCATTCCTAGCGATCAGAATAAACATGCAAATAGATTGGCTACAATAGGTGCTCAAGTTGATATTCCAAGTGAAATTAGGAAAGAAAAGTTGCAGCCATATGTTAAGATAGTCATTAGACCTTCCATTCCTAATAATAGCATTCATTGGAAAGTTTTTGAGAGTGATGAATAGGTCTTGAGCTTTATGTTGCAAGAGGATGAATTTTCAACAGTGAACCAAGATAAGATCAAGCAGCAATATGATGATCAGATCATCTAGTTGAGGTCTAACAAGCTACCCAAGGGCCTAGTCACCTTGGAATCCATTTTTAGAATTGATGACCAGCTGAAAAAGAGTAAGACCAACATGCAGGTCAAACAATAAAATTATGAGGAGCTTGAAATTTCAAAGGTAAGCTTCTTAAAGTTGGTAAAAAAATTTCACATGTAGATAGGAAAGCTTTCATTGCTCTTTGTCAAGAGTTTCAAGATGTATTTGCATGGGAATATTCTGATTTAAAGGGTTTCAATCCCCAAATTTCCCAACATACCATAGAACTTGAGCCAAATGAAAAACCTGTTAGGAAAAAACAAAGGCCTTTATACCCCAAACTTGAGCCTCTTATGGTCAAACAATTGACCAACTTGGTTGAGGGAGACATCATTTTTCCAATTAAACATACCTCATGGGTCTCTAACCTTGTCCCAGTTAGGAAGAAAAATGGTGATATTAGGCTTTGTGTTGATTTTAGGGACCTCAATAGAGCCTCATTAAAGGATCATTATGTTCTTCCCTCAATGGAGCAGATTCTGCAAATTGTAGCTAGTTCAGAAAGATTCTCATTACTTTATGGTTATTCAGGTTACAACCAAGTCCTAGTCAAAGAGGAAGACTAGTATAAGACTACCTTCACCACATAATGGGGCACCATGGCTTATAAAAGGATTCCATTTGGC